>JAMRXY010000117.1:0-270712 GCA_024447195.1 Panagrolaimus sp. LJ2414 | reverse complement strand
ATTTCTGCAGTTTTACAACATAAACTGTTCTAAAACTGAAAAGAGTAAACAAATTTAAAATGGGCAAAAAAGTTGCTAAATTAAGAATTCACGAAAAAACAAATATGCAAAATAAGATGCGAAAGTTTTTTTATCTAAAAAAGGTCTTTACAGACCAACCAAAAATATTTTCTCGACAAAAAAATCCCCCATCAACAGTTTTTCTTTAAATAAAATTCCTGGTAGTTTCGCGGACTTGGATTTGTGTAAAAATTTTTTATTTGCAAACAAAACTAATTATCTTGTTTGTTTGTTGTTTACAAGAACAACCTGATATTCCCATTAAATACAAAATGTTTCAGTTTTTGTTAGAATTTACTTCGACTGAATAGTGTTAGAGGTTACACTATTCAGTCGAAGTAAACTGCAATTTTTTAAAAAATTTTATAGCAATTTTTTATGTTGAAATAATTAAATTATTGTGACATTTTTTAATAAAAAGTAACAAATTTTTCTTCATAAAAAAAAAATTGGTTAAAATTATTTCCAAATATTTTTTTAATATAGATTTTTTTTGTCGGCAAGTTCACAGTAATCGAAATCAATTTATTTTTTTAAGGCAAGATAAAAAAACATTAAAAAAGTTTATTTAAGAAAAATAAAACATTAGGAAAAAAGATATCGTTCAATTTCGTAAGATTCGAAATGTAAAACTAAAGAAAGAGACATTTTTTCTTTGCTTTTTTAACAACATTTTAAGTGTCAAAAATCAGCATCTGTTTGAATCTATTTTTTTAATCAAAAAAATTCGAAAAAGGACAATTTGTTGAAAAATAAGCTTTTTTTGCCATTACAATTGGATTATACCATTTTGATTTTTTGTATTGTTTTTCTTTTTTGGGTCAAACTTATTTATTTTGCGTTTCCCACAAATCAGGATTGATAAGGGATTTAAAACAACAAAAAACTTTACATTATAATTTTATTTTGCTTTTAAAAATAAATTGTTTTAAAAGTTTGCTTCTTGACAAAAAGGTTTTTTTGTTGAAGAAGCCGAAAATTTTTCCTTTGCCTTCTTTAAAAAATTTGTTATTTTGAAAGTTTCAACACAAAAAAAGCAGAAATATTTTTCGCGATTTCTGTTCAAATTTTTCGAAAGATTTTTTATTTCTTACACGAAAAAAAGTGCCAGTCTGCATTTTCTGTTTTATTTTTTTTGGTATTTAATTTTAGCCTGTTTATAATAAAAAGTGATTTGAATATTTTTAAATACAACTAGTTGAAATTTGTCATGCTTATTTAAAAAAATGAAAAATAATTTATTTATACACAAGAACAACGTGTGATTACGCATTAATCAAAAAATGTTTTCTTTTTTTTGTTAGACATAATTTTTTTATTGGAGGCTACACCATTCGGCCGAGGTATATTGTAATCTTATGAAAATTATTATAGCAATTTTTTAAGTTGAAATAATTAAATTATTCCGACATTGTTTTTGTCCAAAAAGAAACAAAATTTTGCCTTTGACATTAGTAATGTTTGTTTGTTTATTTGAAAATTTCTTCTTTTCTTTCAGTTTCAAGTAAGACACACATTTGATAGACGTTTTTTTTATAGCTGCCAGCTGCTTTTTTCTAATGCGACGTGTTCAACATTTCTTTCTTTCGAGACAAACTGACAATCAGTGTATTTTATTGAATGTTGTGTTTTCTTTTAAAAAAACAAGCAGCGTTTATTTGAATATTTAATAGTTTTTTTTGCAGAAATCAATTGTAAAAAAAAAATTGTGGATTTAAAACCTTTTATATAAAATGTAAAAAATTTATTTAGTTTAGTTTACATTAGTTAATTAAACATGGAATAATAACCTCGGCACATTGCATTATATTATGTGAAACACAACTTTATTTTTCTAATCTCAGACAAAAAATTGAACTTCTTTGGAAACAATTTTTTCACAGGCTTTTTTTGTGATGATACTCTCGTAAAAGAATTGCACGTAATGATAATCGAGTCTTCCATTTATATTGTTTCGGGACTTTTCTGGACTATGAACAAACATACTCAATTTTATTTAAAGATTTGATTTGGGTTTGTTATAAATAGTTTGAGAATTTCTTCAACGAGGTTTTTCGTTCCATGAGTAAAATCATTGTCATTAATAAAATAAAATAAAAGATCTTTTTTTTCACAAAAAGGCGAAATTTCATTAGATTTCAACGAACTGAAGAAATAATCGTTTAGTTTTATCAAAAGGTAGCTAAAAATGTATGATGAAGAAAAAAACAATGCACTCAAATAATATCAGTACACACGTACAGAAAAAACCGGAAGTCGATGTGACACGACGCAGCATGGAAGCTGTTTATATTGTGATTATAATAAAGTACGTGAATTTTCGGAAGAAAGTATTCTTAAAAAAACATAACATAAATTTTTATCATAAAATTCATTATCAACCGTTTTGTTTACTGTCAAACTTTGAGGGCTGCACCTATTTTTTTTTCTTTCAAAGATATAAAAGCTTTTCTTTCTATAACTGCTATGCATCACTTCACCAAAAATGAAGCTGCTGTTAGTTACCCTAATTATGTCCTTCTTTTACGTTACACATGAATTTGCCATTCACGAAAAAGGAGATACCGTATTTGGGACACGTTGTTAAGGATATGAATCAACTCGAAAATACACATCGACAAAATATGGCACATCATATTTTAAAACTGATTATTCATTTTCCAATGAATCCTTTATGGCATCTGTGACAAATTTTACAAGTGGATATTACAATTTAGCTTTGACTTCATTCTCTCATGACACCGGAAGAGAAGAATGCGAGTAAGTTTAGTAAAGTCAATTATTTTATTCAAATTTTTAAACAAAAAATCTGAAAATTCTGCTATTTTTTGTTCAAGTTCAAAATTTTAGAATCGATACGGTAATAGTTAATAATTTTAATTATACCGTACCTAATCGATTCCGATTTTCGATAAAAATAAGTTTGAAATAATAATTTCTGCCACAAAATGAAATAATTTGTTTTTTTGTCAAAACGTAACGAATATGCAAATTTAGTGTTACCCTAGATAATCCAATGCCAGCATTGTGCACATTCAACATTTCAACAACGAATAGTTACGACCTATCATTTCAATTAGATTATATGTCATTTCCAACTTCATTTCTGACAATCATTACTTCAAAAACTTTTGTTGTCACACATCCATGTCAAGGTAAATTTACTTTCATAATTTATTATATTTATCTTGGACAATTTTTAGGATCCGGCTCTAAAGACAAAATCCAAATCGATTTTTGTTGTTTAACATAATTTTATGTAAGACAAAATGAAGTAATAAAAAGTAATAAAATCTTTGTAGTTTCTCAATTATTCACGTTTTTAATTAATAAACCATATTTTTTATTTCTCGAAAAATTGCTTTAAATGCTTTCAAAACAACGTCAAAGCAGATGTAAATTTTAATTAAAGAATGTCAAAAAATGCAAAAATAAAGCTTTAACTTATTGAATGTCAGTTTACTTTTTACAATGTTTTTTAAATACTAAAATACCAATTTTAGAAGTGTTTTTGCATTTTAAAAAATTAATTTTTTTATTGCAGGTTCTTCTTTCATTTTTTTTAAAGTGATCAGTTCAATTTTTTTTTGTTGGTAAAGAATGAATGAAGAAACTAAGAATATTTAAAATAAGAAAAATGAAATATTAAAAAGAAAATAAAGAAATAAACGTTTAATTTTGCGATATCTGAAATTTGAAAATAAACTGATTTCGCAATTTACAAAAAATGCGAAAAAGAACAAAATAGAGGAAGATAGACATTGTTTTTGTCTATAGATGTACACCAGGCATGACACATCCGGCCGCAAAACAAGTAGGCCGTAACCACGGCCTAAAAATAAATCGAGACCAGCTGTTTTTTTATTTTAACAAGGAGACAAAAAATTATTTTTTTAAAACTATCGGCTCCCCATTTTTGTCATCCCTAATGTGCTCTAGTTTTTTTAAAAAACAAAAAAAGGTATGAAAATAAAAAGAAACGGAAACGTTTTTGACGTGCCTAACTTTTATGAGTTTGAATAAGGTGTGAAAAAACTGTTTCATATTTGCACCAAAAAAACACCAAAATTATTTTGAGTTGAGTGATATCTGCAAGAATTTGTTCATGTATAATTTCAGCCAAAATTTCAACTAAAAAATTACTTTCTCGAAAGCAACAAACAACCAAATCAACATATTTTTAATGTGCAATAGTTGCACAAGAAAAAGCAAGGAAAAAGCTTTGTCAAGGTTCTTAAAGGCCGCTTTAAAATTTCAAAAATGTGTTATTTTTGATTAGCTTTGAATATAAAAATCAATATTAATCATTTAGTAACTTTAGTGTTTTTCAACGGCATATTTACAAATATTGATCTCATACGGAAAAGAAGCAGCAAAATAAACACCAACAGTTTTGATTTAAATAAAATTCCTGGTATTTTCACGAATTTGGATTTGCTTTAACAATTTTTGAGAGTTTGCAAACAAAACTTATTCTGTGAACTTTATGATAAGAATCTTTGTATCTCAAAAAAAAGAAAAAATGGAAGACATTTAAAATATTATATTTTAAACGGTTTTGTAATTACTACACTAATTTGTTTCATGATTGTTGAAAGAATGTTTGACCTTTTTTTAAAAAAAATGATTTAGACATTGAACAGCATTGGAAACAACAACGTGTTCAATGAATTTTGAATACAAAACAAAGTAGAAAATTCAAATAATTTCCAATTTCTAAAGAAATAACAAAAAAATCAAAAAGCACAATTGATTCTCTATTTATTCCTTTGATTTTGAAAGAAAATCGCAATGTCTGCTCTTTTTTGCATATTTTTTGTTACACTACAAATGTAGAAAAAGCCGCAGAAAAGACTGGTTTTTTCTGTTTTTGTTTAGTCTTTTTTGTTTTTTTTGGATAGAGTTTTCTTTATTTGGATTTGAAAGTTGAATGAAATGAATATTTTTGTGACACCATAATTTTTGAATATTTGTGTTTAACGATTTTCATTATTGATTGACTGCAAAATATGATTTTTTTTTTTTTTTTTTATTTGTGTTTAACGATTGCAGTCAATCAATAATGAAAATCGTTAAACACAAATATTCAAAAATTATGGTGTCACAAAAATATTCATTTCATTCAACTTTCAAATCCAAATAAAGAAAACTCTATCCAAAAAAAACAAAAAAGACTAAACAAAAACAGAAAAAACCAGTCTTTTCTGCGGCTTTTTCTACATTTGTAGTGTAACAAAAAATATGCAAAAAAGAGCAGACATTGCGATTTTCTTTCAAAATCAAAGGAATAAATAGAGAATCAATTGTGCTTTTTGATTTTTTTGTTATTTCTTTAGAAATTGGAAATTATTTGAATTTTCTACTTTGTTTTGTATTCAAAATTCATTGAACACGTTGTTGTTTCCAATGCTGTTCAATGTCTAAATCATTTTTTTTAAAAAAAGGTCAAACATTCTTTCAACAATCATGAAACAAATTAGTGTAGTAATTACAAAACCGTTTAAAATATAATATTTTAAATGTCTTCCATTTTTTCTTTTTTTTGAGATACAAAGATTCTTATCATAAAGTTCACAGAATAAGTTTTGTTTGCAAACTCTCAAAAATTGTTAAAGCAAATCCAAATTCGTGAAAATACCAGGAATTTTATTTAAATCAAAACTGTTGGTGTTTATTTTGCTGCTTCTTTTCCGTATGAGATCAATATTTGTAAATATGCCGTTGAAAAACACTAAAGTTACTAAATGATTAATATTGATTTTTATATTCAAAGCTAATCAAAAATAACACATTTTTGAAATTTTAAAGCGGCCTTTAAGAACCTTGACAAAGCTTTTTCCTTGCTTTTTCTTGTGCAACTATTGCACATTAAAAATATGTTGATTTGGTTGTTTGTTGCTTTCGAGAAAGTAATTTTTTAGTTGAAATTTTGGCTGAAATTATACATGAACAAATTCTTGCAGATATCACTCAACTCAAAATAATTTTGGTGTTTTTTTGGTGCAAATATGAAACAGTTTTTTCACACCTTATTCAAACTCATAAAAGTTAGGCACGTCAAAAACGTTTCCGTTTCTTTTTATTTTCATACCTTTTTTTGTTTTTTAAAAAAACTAGAGCACATTAGGGATGACAAAAATGGGGAGCCGATAGTTTTAAAAAAATAATTTTTTGTCTCCTTGTTAAAATAAAAAAACAGCTGGTCTCGATTTATTTTTAGGCCGTGGTTACGGCCTACTTGTTTTGCGGCCGGATGTGTCATGCCTGGTGTACATCTATAGACAAAAACAATGTCTATCTTCCTCTATTTTGTTCTTTTTCGCATTTTTTGTAAATTGCGAAATCAGTTTATTTTCAAATTTCAGATATCGCAAAATTAAACGTTTATTTCTTTATTTTCTTTTTAATATTTCATTTTTCTTATTTTAAATATTCTTAGTTTCTTCATTCATTCTTTACCAACAAAAAAAAATTGAACTGATCACTTTAAAAAAAATGAAAGAAGAACCTGCAATAAAAAAATTAATTTTTTAAAATGCAAAAACACTTCTAAAATTGGTATTTTAGTATTTAAAAAACATTGTAAAAAGTAAACTGACATTCAATAAGTTAAAGCTTTATTTTTGCATTTTTTGACATTCTTTAATTAAAATTTACATCTGCTTTGACGTTGTTTTGAAAGCATTTAAAGCAATTTTTCGAGAAATAAAAAATATGGTTTATTAATTAAAAACGTGAATAATTGAGAAACTACAAAGATTTTATTACTTTTTATTACTTCATTTTGTCTTACATAAAATTATGTTAAACAACAAAAATCGATTTGGATTTTGTCTTTAGAGCCGGATCCTAAAAATTGTCCAAGATAAATATAATAAATTATGAAAGTAAATTTACCTTGACATGGATGTGTGACAACAAAAGTTTTTGAAGTAATGATTGTCAGAAATGAAGTTGGAAATGACATATAATCTAATTGAAATGATAGGTCGTAACTATTCGTTGTTGAAATGTTGAATGTGCACAATGCTGGCATTGGATTATCTAGGGTAACACTAAATTTGCATATTCGTTACGTTTTGACAAAAAAACAAATTATTTCATTTTGTGGCAGAAATTATTATTTCAAACTTATTTTTATCGAAAATCGGAATCGATTAGGTACGGTATAATTAAAATTATTAACTATTACCGTATCGATTCTAAAATTTTGAACTTGAACAAAAAATAGCAGAATTTTCAGATTTTTTGTTTAAAAATTTGAATAAAATAATTGACTTTACTAAACTTACTCGCATTCTTCTCTTCCGGTGTCATGAGAGAATGAAGTCAAAGCTAAATTGTAATATCCACTTGTAAAATTTGTCACAGATGCCATAAAGGATTCATTGGAAAATGAATAATCAGTTTTAAAATATGATGTGCCATATTTTGTCGATGTGTATTTTCGAGTTGATTCATATCCTTAACAACGTGTCCCAAATACGGTATCTCCTTTTTCGTGAATGGCAAATTCATGTGTAACGTAAAAGAAGGACATAATTAGGGTAACTAACAGCAGCTTCATTTTTGGTGAAGTGATGCATAGCAGTTATAGAAAGAAAAGCTTTTATATCTTTGAAAGAAAAAAAAATAGGTGCAGCCCTCAAAGTTTGACAGTAAACAAAACGGTTGATAATGAATTTTATGATAAAAATTTATGTTATGTTTTTTTAAGAATACTTTCTTCCGAAAATTCACGTACTTTATTATAATCACAATATAAACAGCTTCCATGCTGCGTCGTGTCACATCGACTTCCGGTTTTTTCTGTACGTGTGTACTGATATTATTTGAGTGCATTGTTTTTTTCTTCATCATACATTTTTAGCTACCTTTTGATAAAACTAAACGATTATTTCTTCAGTTCGTTGAAATCTAATGAAATTTCGCCTTTTTGTGAAAAAAAAGATCTTTTATTTTATTTTATTAATGACAATGATTTTACTCATGGAACGAAAAACCTCGTTGAAGAAATTCTCAAACTATTTATAACAAACCCAAATCAAATCTTTAAATAAAATTGAGTATGTTTGTTCATAGTCCAGAAAAGTCCCGAAACAATATAAATGGAAGACTCGATTATCATTACGTGCAATTCTTTTACGAGAGTATCATCACAAAAAAAGCCTGTGAAAAAATTGTTTCCAAAGAAGTTCAATTTTTTGTCTGAGATTAGAAAAATAAAGTTGTGTTTCACATAATATAATGCAATGTGCCGAGGTTATTATTCCATGTTTAATTAACTAATGTAAACTAAACTAAATAAATTTTTTACATTTTATATAAAAGGTTTTAAATCCACTATTTTTTTTTTACAATTGATTTCTGCAAAAAAACTATTAAATATTCAAATAAACGCTGCTTGTTTTTTTAAAAGAAAACACAACATTCAATAAAATACACTGATTGTCAGTTTGTCTCGAAAGAAAGAAATGTTGAACACGTCGCATTAGAAAAAAGCAGCTGGCAGCTATAAAAAAAACGTCTATCAAATGTGTGTCTTACTTGAAACTGAAAGAAAAGAAGAAATTTTCAAATAAACAAACAAACATTACTAATGTCAAAGGCAAAATTTTGTTTCTTTTTGGACAAAAACAATGTCGGAATAATTTAATTATTTCAACTTAAAAAATTGCTATAATAATTTTCATAAGATTACAATATACCTCGGCCGAATGGTGTAGCCTCCAATAAAAAAATTATGTCTAACAAAAAAAGAAAACATTTTTTGATTAATGCGTAATCACACGTTGTTCTTGTGTATAAATAAATTATTTTTCATTTTTTTAAATAAGCATGACAAATTTCAACTAGTTGTATTTAAAAATATTCAAATCACTTTTTATTATAAACAGGCTAAAATTAAATACCAAAAAAAATAAAACAGAAAAATGCAGACTGGCACTTTTTTTCGTGTAAGAAATAAAAAATCTTTCGAAAAATTTGAACAGAAATCGCGAAAAATATTTCTGCTTTTTTTGTGTTGAAACTTTCAAAATAACAAATTTTTTAAAGAAGGCAAAGGAAAAATTTTCGGCTTCTTCAACAAAAAAACCTTTTTGTCAAGAAGCAAACTTTTAAAACAATTTATTTTTAAAAGCAAAATAAAATTATAATGTAAAGTTTTTTGTTGTTTTAAATCCCTTATCAATCCTGATTTGTGGGAAACGCAAAATAAATAAGTTTGACCCAAAAAAAGAAAAACAATACAAAAAATCAAAATGGTATAATCCAATTGTAATGGCAAAAAAAGCTTATTTTTCAACAAATTGTCCTTTTTCGAATTTTTTTGATTAAAAAAATAGATTCAAACAGATGCTGATTTTTGACACTTAAAATGTTGTTAAAAAAGCAAAGAAAAAATGTCTCTTTCTTTAGTTTTACATTTCGAATCTTACGAAATTGAACGATATCTTTTTTCCTAATGTTTTATTTTTCTTAAATAAAACTTTTTTAATGTTTTTTTATCTTGCCTTAAAAAAATAAATTGATTTCGATTACTGTGAACTTGCCGACAAAAAAAATCTATATTAAAAAAATATTTGGAAATAATTTTAACCAATTTTTTTTTTATGAAGAAAAATTTGTTACTTTTTATTAAAAAATGTCACAATAATTTAATTATTTCAACATAAAAAATTGCTATAAAATTTTTTAAAAAATTGCAGTTTACTTCGACTGAATAGTGTAACCTCTAACACTATTCAGTCGAAGTAAATTCTAACAAAAACTGAAACATTTTGTATTTAATGGGAAATATCAGGTTGTTCTTGTAAACAACAAACAAACAAGATAATTAGTTTTGTTTGCAAATAAAAAATTTTTACACAAATCCAAGTCCGCGAAACTACCAGGAATTTTATTTAAAGAAAAACTGTTGATGGGGGATTTTTTTGTCGAGAAAATATTTTTGGTTGGTCTGTAAAGACCTTTTTTAGATAAAAAAACTTTCGCATCTTATTTTGCATATTTGTTTTTTCGTGAATTCTTAATTTAGCAACTTTTTTGCCCATTTTAAATTTGTTTACTCTTTTCAGTTTTAGAACAGTTTATGTTGTAAAACTGCAGAAATTCCATTCATCAGAATATTGTATTTTCTATTTTTAATTCTTGGTTTTTTCTCCTCATTTTTAGATTTGAGGGACGCTTTTTTTTTAAATTTTTTACAATGTAAAAGTTACAAATTAATTCCTTTATTTTTTTCATTTGACAATAATCAAAATAATACCAGTAATAATTAATGCTCTATTAATATTAATTTTTTTATTACGTTTTGAACAATAAAATTAATTTTGAAAATCATTTATTTTTCAACTTTTCACAATTGATTTTTGTGAAAAAACTATTAAATATTCAAAAAAGTATTTGCGTGTTTTTTAAAAGAAAAAACAACATTCAAATTCGAGCACTTCTTTTTAGTTTGTCCGAGAAGAAACGCTTAACACGGAACACCATATTCAAAAGCAATAAAAAATGTCTATGAAATGTGTGTCTCAGTTGAAACTGAAAGAAAAGAAGAAGAAATTTTGAAACAAACAAACATTTCTAATATCAAAAGGATAGTCTTTTTTAGAACAAAAATGTCTTAAAATAATATTTTTATTGATGCATAAAATTGTTGTAAAAATTCCAAAATAGTTATAAAATCCTTCGACAAAATGATACAAAATCCAACAACAAAAGATGAAACACAAAATTTGTTGAGGAAATACCCTAATGTTCTGCAACAATCTTCCATGGTACGATAATGATGACAAAATATCTTACATCAAATATAGATCTTGCAAAACAAAAAATACATATATAAAACAATTTAAAAATACAAACATTTTTATAAACTAATGTGTGCTCTGCATCTGACTTTAAATCAATTTAGTTTTGTTGATTTTTCTTAAAAAAAATTAAAATGTTCCGCTTTACATTGCCAAAATGAGTTTCAGTTTTTATCAATTTTTAATATAAAATAACTGAATTATTTTTGACACAAATTATTTTAACGATTAACATCAAAACAAAAAGGAAGTTTGTGAGACAATTTGGCATTCGTTTTCTCGACAAAAAATCTTTATTTCTCGAGGAGAAACATTTTTCAAGCGGAACACAAAACTTCCCTTTTTTTTGAAAACGATTTGATGTGGATGGGTAAAAGTCAACAAAACAAAGATGCAATTCTGATAATATAAATTTATTTTTTAATTAAAACTGAACAAGTCGCGATATTCCAAAGTTTTTAACTTCTTTTACTATTTTTGTCAATCAAAAGTGTATTTTTACATAATGAGATCTTTTAACAATTTATGCAAAAGATGTGAGTTTTAATTTCAAATATTCAAAATAATTCATTACAAAAAACTTTTTTTGCAAAAAGACAAAATTTAAAAAAGATAAAAACGACTTTTTTCATATGTCCTTTTTTCGCAGTCTTTCGTAAATTGTGAAATCCATTTTCTTTTTTTGCCCTGAAAGGCGTATTTTCAAAACAATACTTAACACAAAAAAGGAAGAAGGAAAAAAAGAAAAAGAGTTATTCAAGAAAACAAAAGTTTTTTGAACAAAAGTCACCAATAATTTCAATATTTTATTATTTTTTTTTATAAAAAAATGTTTATATTCATTACTTTTTAGCAATATTTTAAGAAACAACTCGACAAACTTTTTAAAACCTAAACTATCATAAAAGATGGTTTTACACATTAATTAAAAAAAATTTTTTAATATCAAAATTTGGGGGTAAAATGATGATTGCCGTTAAATTTACCACTACCAAAATATGTTTATGTTATGGAATTTTTAAGATAGGGAAAAAGAGATCATTATCGATTGCGATAAATGATATTACTATGTCGTTTAAGTTTAAGAACATTAAACAAATTCAATGGAATTTTATTTGTTGAGCAAGATTTTCGCTAATAAAAGTTCGATGTTTTTTTGATGACAAGCTTTTTAAAACATAATCTTAATAAAGAATTCGCACATTATTGAAAACAAATTTATCAAATGTCGAAATTATTGTTTTTGAACACAAAGAAATAAAATGAAAGCAAAAAAAGTAGGACATTTTTCACTCATTTTAAATTTGAATGTTCACAAATTTATTATAATAATTGGTTTTGGGAAACTTGAAGCTGGTTAACAATGGACACTCCCAACCTGCCACGCCGCTATTGAAATGAGACCTATTCCATTGAAAAGTTCTTTTTCGATTTTTTTCGATAAAAAAAAAATATTCAAACAGATGGCTTTTTACACTAAAAAAGATTCAAAAATTCAATAATTATCGTCATTTTTTCGAAATAAAAAAGGGACAGAAAATAAATTGTGCTTTTTGAATTTTTAGCAAAAATATTGAAAACTTAAATTATTTTTGTATGGAAGGTCTTTGTAATAATTTATACGAAAGAATTCTACTTTTGCATCGTGATTTTGAGTTATTTTTTTCTCTTAATGAATTACAAAAAGATTTGAACCATTAAAAATACAAGTATCGCAACATTAATACACCAACAAAATTTGAGATTTCTATTTCCTAAACAAAGAAAAGTAACTTTTTTTACAAATGTTTCACTTTATTTTTTTCTAAAAGACAGATTGAAAAACAAAGAATACACAATAATTTTATTTAAATTAAAAATGCATTATCTTTCTGAATGGCGTAAGTTTCCATACAAGATTTACATATTTGGATGTGGTAAAACTGATTAATAGCATTTTCATGTTCTAACACTTTTTCATTCAAATATTCAAAGCAAATCAAAGAAGACCATATTTTCTCTATCGTTTTTACGACCACTGTTAAAAAATTAAAATGAAAAACAAAATATTACATTTTCTGTCCATTTTATTTTAACTTTCTTTTGTCGAATGACAAAAATTTATTTTGCTTTTTTTGTGCTAACGTTTGTCAGAAAGCAGCTGTTAATTTTCACGAAAACACTAAAGAAACATTTTTCTTCTTCCAACTTTTTAGTTCTTCAGCTAGGATTTTAGAATAAGAAATTGTTTACACATTTGAATTTTTTGTTAAATTTTTGAATATTTAATTTAAATTTATGAATGATGTTTCTGTATCGTAAATTCAAGAAATTAATAAATTTTTATTAATTGTATCTTTCTTCTAAAGAAAAAAATTGAACATTAATGAAAAAATGTTTTTTAAATGTCGAAATCATCGTTCTTAAACACAAAAAAACGAATCAAAACATTCAACTAAAGTTTTTAGATTTGTTCATTCAAATAGAAAGCGAAAAAAGCCATTTAAAACAGCTAACCAAAAAATTAAAATTTTTGAATCACATCAAAAACATCATTTCTTTACGGCAGTCAAAAAAACTATTTTTTTAAGCTAATCGCTAATCAAAAGAATGCATTTATTTTATCGAATATAATGATGGACATTAAAATAAAAACGAAGAAAAATTAATGGCATTAAAAATATAAATTTTTCAAAAATTGGACTACATTAGAAGACAGACACAAAAATCAACAAAACGAGAAAATTTGACATTTAAGAGAGAGTCTGTGAGAAAATTTGCAATATCCAGAAACCGAGCGCACAAGATTTTTTAGAATTTGGTTTTTTGTTAATAAATCGACTAAATAGGTTGTAAATAGACGATTTTGAAGATATAAGACTCATCTGATGTGTATTTTTGATATAGGAGTAATTCAAAGTTACATATGTGCAGAAAATGAGAAAATTCGGCATATTTTTTGGCGTAAAGTTATAAAATTTGATACTCTGCAGTTATACTAAGTCGAACATGGGCTATTTAATGGTATATAGAACATATTCTTCCGATGACGAAATCGGGTCCAAAATTCATTTTTAAATTTTTGAGCATAGATATCGTCATGAAATATTAGCTTACTTTGTTAAAGACATATCCCACAATGTTGCCCAAAATGTCTAGTTTATGTGTGCAAAGTTTCAGCGAAATTGAGGGTCCCCTTTTTCGTAGACTGTAAATCAAAGTTGCTGACCCAACATCTTCAACATCATATGACCCATATAAGTTACGAAATAGTTAAGCAATCAACTTCCGGTAACTTACATTATCAAATATTATGCTAATAGACTATTCTGGGTGAGTTTTATAACATTTGGCCATCATTTCGAAATATGCCATCAATTTGAAAATCTCAAAATTAGCAACATCATTTATAAATAATATTACCAGTACAAATCAATTAGGAACAAATTTGATGTAAATGCAAAGTTTTTGAAAATTGAAAAATAGAGTAAATTTCTAACCGACCGGAAAAATCGTTAATTCCACATATTTCAATATTTATTGCTTATAATTACTTATATCACATCTTTTTCATGTTTTAAAAGCATTGACTCTTTTATTTTTAACCAAAAACCCAAATTACCTTGATTTTCCCTTCGAAGTCTGATGTTGCTAATTTTGAGATTTTCAAATTGATGGCATATTTCGAAATGATGGCCAAATGTTATAAAACTCACCCAGAATAGTCTATTAGCATAATATTTGATAATGTAAGTTACCGGAAGTTGATTGCTTAACTATTTCGTAACTTATATGGGTCATATGATGTTGAAGATGTTGGGTCAGCAACTTTGATTTACAGTCTACGAAAAAGGGGACCCTCAATTTCGCTGAAACTTTGCACACATAAACTAGACATTTTGGGCAACATTGTGGGATATGTCTTTTACAAAGTAAGCTAATATTTCATGACGATATCTATGCTCAAAAATTTAAAAGTGAATTTTGGACCCGATTTCGTCATCGGAAGAATATGTTCTATATACCATTAAATAGCCCATGTTCGACTTACCGTAGACATACTCAACGAACGCCGAGATTGGGGCTTCATATTTTGCCCATAAACTCGTCTAGTATAAGGTATAATTGTGGCAAAAAATTAGCTGCGGAATCCTCATCCTGTGACTTTACCAGGAACTCAAAGTTACTGTAATACAGTAATCCACAATGTGAAATCCACACCTTTAATTTGCATATTCTGCAAATTTTAGAAGCTAAAACGTTTCAAATCTTTCAAATTCGGATTCAGCATGCCCGAAAACCTATAAATCCAGGAAATAGGGCCAATAAATTAGAACTTTCTAGAAATCTAAACAAATGTACGGAAAAATGGTGCTTCGAAATTATATTCGCTCCTCTGAAAAAATTTGCATACAATTTTTTTGGAGAAACCAGTGTTTAAATGTGGTTCTTTATTAAGCACTGTGGATGTAATAATTATGGTAAAAATACGAAATGAAATGTTTAGATTCCCTAAAACCAATTCGTCATCGCTGCACCGTCATATGAACTACCTTGATTTACACCGAATACCGCAATTTTACCTTGATGACTAATCAGAATAATTGACTTTTTTACCTATTAGATTCCAGAATATGATTAATTAAGAATATTTAACCACATTTAAACACTAGTTTCTTCAAAAAAATTGTATGCAAATTTTTTAAGAGGAGCGAATATAATTTCGAAGCACCATTTTTCCGTACATTTGTTTAGCTCTAATTTATTGGCCCTATTTCCTGGATTTATAGGTTTTCGGGCATGCTGAATCCGAATTTGAAAGATTTGAAACGTTTTAGCTTCTAAAATTTGCAGAATATGCAAATTAAAGGTGTGGATTTCACATTGTGGATTACTGTATTACAGTAACTTTGAGTTCCTGGTAAAGTCACAGGATGAGGATTCCGCAGCTAATTTTTTGCCACAATTATACCTTATACTAGACGAGTTTATGGGCAAAATATGAAGCCCCAATCTCGGCGTTCGTTGAGTATGTCTACGGTTAGTATAACTCCAGAGTATCAAATTTTAAACTACATTACAAAAAATATGCCGAATTTTCTTATTTTCTGCACATATGTAACTTTGAATTACTCCTATATCAAAAATACACATCAGATGAGTCTTATATCTTCAAAATCGTCTATTTACAACCTATTTAGTCGATTTATTAACAAAAAACCAAATTCTAAAAAATCTTGTGCACCCCGTTTTAACGAATCTCACAGACTCTCTCTTAAAGATAAAACTGTTGAAGAATGTTAGCTTAAGCTTTCTCATAAAATTTAAATTGTGGGAATTTCCAAGTTTTTTATTTTTAATTTCGTTACACATGTAAAATATACTTTGCAAAACACGTTCAAGACAAAAATCGATTAACTCAATAATTCCAAAATAAAAAAATCAAAAAAACAAGCTTTTTTCTTTCAAATTTTAAAATCTAAAAGAACTTTGCATAAAAGATTAAACAAAAAAAGAAACAAAATCGTTTTTTTCGCCGCCAATTTTTGTTATCGCAGTAGTGTAAAAAAAGATGCAAAAGATCAGATTTTAAATTAAAAAGGCAGGAAATTAATAGTGCTTTGAATTTTTTGTTATTTTGTTTTTAACGGGAAATTATTTAGAATGCAAATTTCTCTACTCTTTTTGTCATGCATAATTCTTAACACGTTGTTGTTCCAAATGTTATACATCGCACAAATCATTATTTAAAATAAGTTAAACCATTTATTCAGCAATTTTGAAAGATAAAGTATTCGAAATATTGAACAAAAAAGAAAAAAATAATTGTTCATTTCTCCGCCAATTTTTGTTATTGCAGTAGCGTAACAAAAAAATGCAAAAGATCAGATTTTAAATTAAAAAGGCAGGAAATGAATTGTGCTTTCAATTTTTTGTTATTTTGTTGCTAACGGGAAATTATTTGGAATGCAAATTTCTCAACTTTGTTTTAAATGCATAACTCTTTTAACACGTTCATATAAGAATTGTTTTGAATCATGATTTAATATATGTTCAAACATTTATTCATTAATATTACACACAAATTAGTGGCGGAAAACGCATTTTTTCATTTTTTTTGTTGAAGAATGTTAGCTTAAACTTTAACAAAAATTATAACTGTTGTAATTTCAAAATATTTTGACTTTTTATTTCATTATTAAAACCACACACATGTAAAATATACTTTGCAAAACACGTTCAAGACAAAAATCGATTAACTAAAATATTCAAAATTAAAAACCCCGAACAAGAAGTTTTTTCTTTCAAATTTCAAAATCTAAAAAAATGTTATGCAAAAAAATTGAACAAAAAAAAGAAAAAAATTCGTTCTTTTCTGCGCGAATTTTTTTAATCGCAGCAGTACAATAAAAAGAATACAAAAAAGCAGACATTTCTTTAAATTTAAAAGGCAGAAAATAAATATTGCTTTTGAATTTTTTGTTATTTTGTTGAAAATGGGAAATTATTTAGAATGTAAATTTCTCAGCTCTGTTTTTACAAGCATAATGATAACACGTTGTTGTTCCAAACTCCTATTCGAAGCCCTGTTCATTATTTAAAATAAGTTTAATGCATCACGTCTAAAAGAAAAAGACATTCGTGCAATTCTTAAAAAACAGTTTATAATTTTAGTGTTTTTCCACTTTTGCTTAAATAAGATAAAAAATGGTAATGGATAGAAAACAGATATATGGAATACTAACATCAGTAAGAAACTTTAATAAAAATTGTAATTTTTGATATATAGCACAAAGAAATTAAACGTTTGCTAAAAATCAAAAAAAGAAAAACGCAAAAAAAATTACTTTTTAATTAAAACCGTATTGTAAACAATATAAACAATCAAATCTTTTAACTTTTTTATCATTTTTGTTACAGGTGTATTTTTTGCAAAATAAGATCTTTTAATAATTTTTGAAAAAGATGTGAATTCTAATTACAAATATTCAAAAAAGTATTACAACAATTTTTTGCTAAAAGATGAAACAAAAAAATAGAATAAAAACAATTTTTTTTTCATTTGTCATTTTTAAAGTTTTTCGCAAATTGTGAAATCAATTTTTCTTTTCCGCAATGAAAAAATGTATATTCAAAACACTATAAAACTTTAGATTAAAATATTTTGTTTTTTAAATGTCAAATATTTTTAGTGTTTTTTATCTTTGTTGTCTGGAGATCCAGAGATTTTAATTAATTTAAAAAAGATGAAAAACAGATATGCTACAAGTATCATGAACATTATAAACAACTTTTTCGAAATTAATTTGTACCGTTTTTTAAAGAGAAAGATTTTGTGTTCCAAATTTACAGATAATTTGAGAATTCTATAAATTTAATTACATTTAATTTATTAGTTAGGCAATCAGACTAACACTAGCTTTTGAATGCATACTAGAAAAATTTTTTTATTTGAACCTTAATGTCGAAATTTCAGCTTTTGTAATTTTCGACACAGAAGAAAAATTTGCATATCGAAATAGATGAAGGAAAGACATATCACACCAAATAGCCCTGTTTCTTGGCTTTCCAAAAATATAAAATTTGTTGAAATCGGTGGGGTAATTTTCGATAGCCAGTAAAAAAGGTGCGCGTGATCAATATCTCCAACATCAACCTTGGGGTAAAACTCATGTATGAGGAATATTTGTAATTAGAATTCACATCTTTTTCAAAAATTATTAAAAGATCTTATTTTGCAAAAAATACACCTGTAACAAAAATGATAAAAAAGTTAAAAGATTTGATTGTTTATATTGTTTACAATACGGTTTTAATTAAAAAGTAATTTTTTTTGCGTTTTTCTTTTTTTGATTTTTAGCAAACGTTTAATTTCCTTGTGCTATATATCAAAAATTACAATTTTTATTAAAGTTTCTTACTGATGTTAGTATTCCATATATCTGTTTTCTATCCATTACCATTTTTTATCTTATTTAAGCAAAAGTGGAAAAACACTAAAATTATAAACTGTTTTTTAAGAATTGCACGAATGTCTTTTTCTTTTAGACGTGATGCATTAAACTTATTTTAAATAATGAACAGGGCTTCGAATAGGAGTTTGGAACAACAACGTGTTATCATTATGCTTGTAAAAACAGAGCTGAGAAATTTACATTCTAAATAATTTCCCATTTTCAACAAAATAACAAAAAATTCAAAAGCAATATTTATTTTCTGCCTTTTAAATTTAAAGAAATGTCTGCTTTTTTGTATTCTTTTTATTGTACTGCTGCGATTAAAAAAATTCGCGCAGAAAAGAACGAATTTTTTTCTTTTTTTTGTTCAATTTTTTTGCATAACATTTTTTTAGATTTTGAAATTTGAAAGAAAAAACTTCTTGTTCGGGGTTTTTAATTTTGAATATTTTAGTTAATCGATTTTTGTCTTGAACGTGTTTTGCAAAGTATATTTTACATGTGTGTGGTTTTAATAATGAAATAAAAAGTCAAAATATTTTGAAATTACAACAGTTATAATTTTTGTTAAAGTTTAAGCTAACATTCTTCAACAAAAAAAATGAAAAAATGCGTTTTCCGCCACTAATTTGTGTGTAATATTAATGAATAAATGTTTGAACATATATTAAATCATGATTCAAAACAATTCTTATATGAACGTGTTAAAAGAGTTATGCATTTAAAACAAAGTTGAGAAATTTGCATTCCAAATAATTTCCCGTTAGCAACAAAATAACAAAAAATTGAAAGCACAATTCATTTCCTGCCTTTTTAATTTAAAATCTGATCTTTTGCATTTTTTTGTTACGCTACTGCAATAACAAAAATTGGCGGAGAAATGAACAATTATTTTTTTCTTTTTTGTTCAATATTTCGAATACTTTATCTTTCAAAATTGCTGAATAAATGGTTTAACTTATTTTAAATAATGATTTGTGCGATGTATAACATTTGGAACAACAACGTGTTAAGAATTATGCATGACAAAAAGAGTAGAGAAATTTGCATTCTAAATAATTTCCCGTTAAAAACAAAATAACAAAAAATTCAAAGCACTATTAATTTCCTGCCTTTTTAATTTAAAATCTGATCTTTTGCATCTTTTTTTACACTACTGCGATAACAAAAATTGGCGGCGAAAAAAAACGATTTTGTTTCTTTTTTTGTTTAATCTTTTATGCAAAGTTCTTTTAGATTTTAAAATTTGAAAGAAAAAAGCTTGTTTTTTTGATTTTTTTATTTTGGAATTATTGAGTTAATCGATTTTTGTCTTGAACGTGTTTTGCAAAGTATATTTTACATGTGTAACGAAATTAAAAATAAAAAACTTGGAAATTCCCACAATTTAAATTTTATGAGAAAGCTTAAGCTAACATTCTTCAACAGTTTTATCTTTAAGAGAGAGTCTGTGAGATTCGTTAAAACGGGGTGCACAAGATTTTTTAGAATTTGGTTTTTTGTTAATAAATCGACTAAATAGGTTGTAAATAGACGATTTTGAAGATATAAGACTCATCTGATGTGTATTTTTGATATAGGAGTAATTCAAAGTTACATATGTGCAGAAAATAAGAAAATTCGGCATATTTTTTGTAATGTAGTTTAAAATTTGATACTCTGGAGTTATACTAACCGTAGACATACTCAACGAACGCCGAGATTGGGGCTTCATATTTTGCCCATAAACTCGTCTAGTATAAGGTATAATTGTGGCAAAAAATTAGCTGCGGAATCCTCATCCTGTGACTTTACCAGGAACTCAAAGTTACTGTAATACAGTAATCCACAATGTGAAATCCACACCTTTAATTTGCATATTCTGCAAATTTTAGAAGCTAAAACGTTTCAAATCTTTCAAATTCGGATTCAGCATGCCCGAAAACCTATAAATCCAGGAAATAGGGCCAATAAATTAGAGCTAAACAAATGTACGGAAAAATGGTGCTTCGAAATTATATTCGCTCCTCTTAAAAAATTTGCATACAATTTTTTTGAAGAAACTAGTGTTTAAATGTGGTTAAATATTCTTAATTAATCATATTCTGGAATCTAATAGGTAAAAAAGTCAATTATTCTGATTAGTCATCAAGGTAAAATTGCGGTATTCGGTGTAAATCAAGGTAGTTCATATGACGGTGCAGCGATGACGAATTGGTTTTAGGGAATCTAAACATTTCATTTCGTATTTTTACCATAATTATTACATCCACAGTGCTTAATAAAGAACCACATTTAAACACTGGTTTCTCCAAAAAAATTGTATGCAAATTTTTTCAGAGGAGCGAATACAATTTCGAAGCACCATTTTTCCGTACATTTGTTTAGATTTCTAGAAAGTTCTAATTTATTGGCCCTATTTCCTGGATTTATAGGTTTTCGGGCATGCTGAATCCGAATTTGAAAGATTTGAAACGTTTTAGCTTCTAAAATTTGCAGAATATGCAAATTAAAGGTGTGGATTTCACATTGTGGATTACTGTATTACAGTAACTTTGAGTTCCTGGTAAAGTCACAGGATGAGGATTCCGCAGCTAATTTTTTGCCACAATTATACCTTATACTAGACGAGTTTATGGGCAAAATATGAAGCCCCAATCTCGGCGTTCGTTGAGTATGTCTACGGTGAGGCGCCTGATTAAATGAGAAAAATTCTTTAATGTTTGCCGCCGCCTACGGCTAAAGATCAAAGAAAGCTCACTCTGATATTATTTAACTGCACAGAAACAATTCTTGTTTACTTAAATAAATGGCTTACATCAAAAACAGAACAAAAAAAATATATGCCCCGAGGGGGTTGTGGCCTATTCCACGCAATTTTGGATGCATTCGTTATAATTGCTTCGAGGAAACTGTGAGAAAAGCGGATATTAGAAACCAAAAAAATTACCTTTAAAGCATGAGAAGAAGTTTGCAATGCTGCTTTTAATTGACGTAAATTCAAAAGTGCCGTTGCTTTCATATCAAGTAAATATTCATCTTGAGGATAAATTGGAAGTTTTTCTTCAACCAACTTTAACAAACTTTGACCATCTCCTTTTAATGCAATAAGTTTTATGCAGCATGTTAAAGCATCAAGATCATTTGGATATATTTTGAGTCTTTCCTAAATAAATTTACTGTAGTTTATTTATCAAAAATGATCAAAAAATTACTTGAATTGGTGATGTTAAGAATTCTGGAATTTTAATAATTTGATGATGCAATCGAATGGCTTTTGATAAAACTAAAACAAGTTCAGTTGAGTTTGATTGTTTAAAAGCTTCAATTGCGGCATTCAAATATCCCCAAATTTCAAGTTGTCGTTGAGCAATTAAAGATCCATTCTTTGCTGCTTCTTCAATTTTTTCGCGATATAATTCTTGATCAAGTGGATCACCTTTTCTGTTCCCTGAATCAACGGCACTATTAAAACATTCCATATAACTCATTTTTTCAACTTCTTCCAATCTTTGAACAACACGTAAATCACCTTTTTCTTTTGCTTTTTGTAACCAAAGTTGTCCTAAAAATTTGCATTATATTGAAACAAGTTTCTGTAGATTTCGTTATCCCCAAAAACTTCTCACCTTCATTTTTATCTTGTGGATTTGGAATTCCTGAAGGGGTTCCTCGACCAGCAAAATAACATTCTGCAAGGTTTCTCATTGCTTCAGTTACACCACCTTCAGATGCAAATTTGAAATATTGAAAGGCAACTTTTGGTGAACTTTCAACAAATTGACCATCCATATACATCATTCCCAAATTATTTGATGCACCTGCTGAACCATTGTTTACAGCTTCAACATACCATTCAAATGCTTTCTCAAAATCTCTCTTCACTCCTTCACCTTTTTGATACATATTTCCCAGAACTTGTTGAGCTGATGCAATGCCATCACCAGGCTGAAAGCATATATTTTTAAACTGTAAAAAATAAACATTTTTCATAAAATCATACAACTGCTAATTTTTTTGTTGTTGCAGCTTTTATATACCATTTAAAAGCTTCATCAAAATCTCTTTTAACTCCTTGACCCATTCGATACATATTTCCCAAATTAAACATTGCACAAGAGTCACCACTTTCAGCAGCTTTAGCATAAAATCCCAAAGCTTTTGCAAAATCTTGTCGACCGTAAAAACCCATTTGCCATTTATATCCTTCTAAAGTATCAAAATTTTTGCCAAATTTTGATATAAATTCTTTTCCTGTTAATCCGCTTCTTTTGTAAGCATCTTCAAATTGTTTTTCAAATGAACCAGGTAAAAAGGATGGATCAAAACTATCATTGCGTTCACGAGTTATAAGCTTAAAATTAGAAAGTAAAAATATTAAATTTTAACATTTTAACATTTTCCCACCTTTACAGTAATCGAACTTAGCTCATCTCGACATTCTTTTGATTCATGATTTAAAGCAACAGCAGTTTCAAAAGCTTGTTTAGCTTCATGCAAATTTCCAAGTGCTTCTTCAGCTCTTCCCAATCGAAAATATCCCCGCCACCAACTTGGTCGAAAATTAATTGCAAGTTCAGCATTTGATTTTGCCATTGCAAATGAATCTTTGGTTTTTAATGAAAAATATGCAGCACTTTTATTTGAATAGATAAGAGCTTGATCATCATTTGATAATCCAGAAATTATAAGAGCTAGATCATAGACATCAATAGCTTCAGTATACTTTTTAGCCTAAAAATCAAAATTTAGCATATATTTTTGATTTATATATATATAAGCATACTTGAAACAATATATTTGCATCTTCTTTAAGCTTTTTAAATTCCATTACAGTATCATCATTTACAGGTTGATCTTTTGATTCACCAATTTTCATCACTTCTATTCCATCAATTGCCGATTGTGTTTTCCCCCGGCAATGATCAATACTTTGATGATTCTCTTCCATTTTTGAAGTAATAATTCTTACTTTAGCGATTAGTATTCACTTCCAATTCAGTTTTTCAAGAAAGCGAGAATGAAAAAATCCAATTTTCTCATTTCCGCTTTACCGCTGGGTTACTGAAATCCCATTTTTCTGTTGAAAGTCAAAAATACCTTTTTTAAAGGCTACTTTTAATAGTTAAAATGGACAAATAAACTAAAAATAAACAAAACTATAACAATAATTTATTGTTATAGTTTTTTTTGTGGTATCAACTACGTTGTTGAAGAAATTCAAATTTGCCAAAATTCTTTTAATTCAAAAATCATGAAAAAATCTAACTTTTTAAAAAAAGAACAGATTTGATTTTGCAAAAATTTTTGGTTACAGGACGGGATAACAGAAATCCCGTTTTTGGTTGCGGGACGGGAAGTGAACACTATGAGCAATAAATTTCCTGCTAAAAGAGAACAATAATTTTAAAAATCAAAGATAAATTATTATTATCACGGTAATTATTTGATTTAAATCAAAAATCTGGATTTCGTTATTTATTTATGAATATTCAATCTATTTATTTATAACTAGGAACGCAAAGTAGAGTGAGTAAGAATGGAAAAAAAGGTAAATTTGAACAATCTGAAAAAAGCAACTCTGCGCAAAAAAAAGGTTGTAAAAAATGGGCGTTCAAAAGTGATCTCGTTGTTGACTGCCATACTTTTGAAAAAAGATAGGATTGTTAATGTAGAAAAAGGAAAAAAAGAAATGCTTCTTTTACGCGCCAACTTTTTTTAATAAAACAACCGATTCTTTTAACATTAAAAAAATTCAACCTTTCGACATCTTTTTTAATGGTTTTTTTTCTTTCTTTGTTTGGTTGATTTTTAGAGAGATTTTTGAGGTACTGAAATCTTTTGCAATGCGAATTTTCTTTCGGTGTTATTTCAATTTTAAAAAATAACAATGCTGACTAATTTTTTCGTTGATCGAAACACAAAAATGTAAATTGACAAACTGTGTGTATTATAATTTAAATAAAAATATTTTTTATAACTATCTTTACATGATAATAAAAAGAATAGAAATAATAACAAAATAGATAAAAAACCAATAAATTTATTACATTAACAAATTCACATGTTAAAGTTATTGGAAAACTTTTATTGTACTTTAATGGCATCTCAAAAATACAGTAATCGCAATTTTTAAATTATTTATAAAATTATTTCTTTGTAAACGGTTTTGTAAATAATATCAAATTCATAGTAATTATCAAAAGTTTTTACAACAGTGACAGTAAAATCAGCAACAAAAATTATCAAATTTATAACTTTTAAACATTTAAAATTACTCCAATCAGGGCCACAAAAAATTAGAAGCGAACTAAAATATAGAAATTGAGAGTGACAGGAGCAAGCTTCTGTTGTTGGGGAATGAAAATTGATTAAAATTAGGGATAAATCAGAATGTTTATACATGGCTAGATTTCTATTTATAAGAATGTGTTTAGAAAAGTTATCAATCTTCTTTAAAATAAATTCCTATTTGATCAAAAAAGCAGAGAAGAAAAGAATTGATTATAAAAAAGGTTTTATTTGTTCTGTTTTAATCAAAGGCTTTCTTCTAAAAATTTATTCAACCAAAACACATTGAAAGAGATTTATAAGTTAAATATTTAAAATATGGTATTGTTTTCTAGGTAAAAGTTACAGTAATAATAAACACCACAAAAAAACAATTTTAAAAATTTAAATTGAATCATAACTAGAGATGGGCAGGGAACACTTTTTCCTTTTCTTTTTCCTTTTTTTTCTTCGTTACAGTAACAAAAAACGAATTTGCGCATACTTTTTTTTACAAATAACCTATCTATCCTACCAGACGTATTTTTTTACGCTGATTCCGAATGTGTCACTTTTGAAAAAGTTTTTTCTGAGAAAAATACCCAAAATTTGCATTTTTAGATGTTTTTTTATTTTTTGACCCCTCTATATATCGATATAAGCTTAGTGACTTATACCATTCGATAGCTCTTCAAAAAATACATCTCATATCAAAAGGAAATCCACGCGAAAGCACGCGAAAAAATATGACAGCGATCGCAGAGCTAGAATTGTATAAAAAACGAAGGAAAAACAAAGGAAAGAAAAGGAAATGAACTTTTTTTCAACGCGCGTCAAAAAAATGCATTCTTTTTTGTGCAAAAAAGAAAGAGAAAAAGTGTTCCTTTTTCTTTTTTTCAACCAAAAATTTTTGTTTTGCCGAATTTTAAAATGGTATTTTTGGCATTTTAACTATTTTTGATAATTTTTTTGATCTTATTTTCGGTTTATTCAGGTCTGAAAGTACCTTGACGGAACAATAAAATAAATTTTTTTCGACTTTTATTTTTGACTTGCCCATCTCTAATCATAACACGAATTATTTTAATATTTCAAACTAATATGATAATTCCATTTCTATAAATCCTTCAATTTCGTACAATCAATTGCAGTAGCATTTTTACGAATTTTATGTTCAAATCCGGCATCAATATATGAGCAACTTGCAATTCCAATTGTTCCAGCAGGTCCAAGCCATCCATCCTCGCCATTTTCATTTCCAACTAAAAAATATTCATGCCCTTTTGAAAGTGTCATGCCGCATGCAGAACTTTGTTGATGCGAATAAATTTTTGTTGGATAATTGTTTTCGAATTTTGATGGCATCTAAACTCTATTTTATGCAAATTTTAGGAAAAACTGAAAAATGTAAAACCTTGTAAACTTCCGTATAATTAATAAAATATTCATAATGAAGATGACCTTCAGAATTTACATCGGTGACTGTTACTTCAGCAACTATAAGTTTTAATTACTCAAATGATAATTTCTAACTTGGATGGAGCATTTCAATTATGCAAATTTTCCAAAAAATGTTAGAAAGACATAGAATCTATAAATACTGTAACATTTTCCTTGATTTTTTTTCTCGTGTCTAAAATGATATTGAATTGGTTGGATATAAACTGATTTTAGGTATTTCAGGGATATCTTCAGATCGCTCACAAACAGTTAAAAATTGTGTTATATTCAATCAGTGAAGTTTTGCAATGTTGAGTTTTAAAAATTTTAAGTATTGTTTCTGGGACCAAAGTGAAATTTGTTAAAAATACATTTGCATAATTAAAAAATATTTCAATTAGAAAAATACAAACCCCAATCAGAATTACAAAAAACTCCAAGAGATCGTTGTGGATCATCTTCCGAAGCACAGGAGCATCCATTAGAAATGGAAAAATAATTGGAGACGATTAATAATACAAGAAATTGTTTGAACATTGATCTTGAATTTTTTCAGCAAATAAAAGAATATGATCTGATATTTTTTTGATTAAAAAAGAGGTTTTTTTATATGCATTAAAGAAAGCTTGGAAGATTGATTGACATCAATGCACTTAATTTAAAACAAAAACAGATGTAATCTTGTCAGTTTTTTCTCAACAACTGTTGTTTTTTACTTTTGAAAATAGTTTTTGCTCTTTTTTGTTTTTATTGAACCTAAACAAAAAAATGTGACTCATTTTTTGTTATTCTTATTCTTTCTATTAATTGTTTTGGGAAGTATTAAACTCAAAATGTGATATTATTTTTGTATCAGCGAACATGATTTCTATTTTTAAAAAAGAAAAAAAAATAAAAAAGTGACCGGGTTTACAAAAAACTTTTAATTGAGAGAAATTTTAATCAAAAAAGCGAGTTTTTGGTAAACTTGAAAAAAAAACTCATTATTAATTTTTATTGTGTTTTTTTTAATAAAAATACAGCAGTAAATTTTTTGACAATCATGAATTGATTTTAGCTTTTTACTCAATTTAAATTTAACAACCCTCTTTTGTATTAACTTTTTTGTGTAACAAAATAATGTCTGCAATTTTTTTTACAATGTTTTTGCCACAAAAAAAGGATGGACAAAAGCGAGCATAAATTTGTTTCATTTTTTGTATCGAAGGGTCTTTTTCTCAGCAAACATAATCTATTCAAAAATTTTTGAATTCATTCTGAGCATTTTCTTAAAAATATCGATGATTTTGAATATTTAAGATTTCAGCATTAAAAACAAATGTACTAAAACAGTATTTTTTGAAAATGAAAAAACAATTGTCAGCTTTTTAATCATAATTATGATGTGATGGATATTTGAAAAGGAGCAATAAATATAAAGAAGTATTTAACTAAATTTCAACAACAAAACATTTTATAGAATGGTAAATGCAACAGAATATAACGGTTTTTGATTTGAAGATTTTTGTCACTTTTTAATCAATAAATTTGTTTAAGGTATATATCATATTTCATCATAAATGTTTTTTCATTAGTTTAAAACCATTAAAAGATGACAAAAAACGTAAAAGGCTTTGTTAATGACCGCAGTATTTTGAATAGTTTTTTTCACATTTCATTATATTTTAAAAATTGTTGTTATCTGGGTATGAGTCTCGGTTCCCTTATCAAACGTTTTTCCTTTTTTTTTCTTTTTAAAAGCATTTGTGTTTTTTTAATTAACGATGTAAAAAATTATAAAATATTTAAAACAAAAAAAATATTGCAATTTTTCTTTAGTTAGAAAAAGCCAACATCATAAGTTTTTTAAAAAACGATGTTTTCCTTTTTCTAGCAATGGGGGAAACAAAAAAGCATCGTTTTTTTAGTTAAAGATCAAATCATGTCTGCCTTCTCTAAAAATATTTGATGCTTTAAAAATTTAGGCACAAAAGTGATATTATTGCTGTTTTTGAGATTTGTGTTACGCTTTTTTCGAAAAATATATTTCTTTTGCAAATGAAACAAACTGATCCAATCTACTTTTTTTTATGTTTCTTTTTTTATTGTATTTCGTTGTTTAAGTTTTAAAAATAATGCAATGCAAGAAATTGATTGTTTATATATATATATATATATTTATTCAAAAGAATATGCCTCCAGGGAAGCGAAATAAAATGATACAAAAATAAAATGATACAAAAATAAAAGAGATACAGTATGACAAAATACAATTTGAAAAATTAAGTACATAAAAGAGATAAAAAGAAAACAAAGTTAACAAAAACATAATAAAGAGTTAGAAAATAACAAGTCAAAATAATGATAAAATTACTAATGTTGTTTTTTGCTCGAGTTTTTTGCCGTGAGATTAATAGATGAGATTTTGCTTTTCAAATCATTGATGGAGTTGAATTTATCAAAGAAGATTTTATGATCATTCAGCAACAGAGATACACGATCAGAGAAATGAGTGTTGGAATACTTTGATTTAATGAAGGCTTTTGGACGAAAATGTCCTCCATTTCGGCTTCTGTCTTGTTGGTGGAAACGTAATTCAACTTCACCATTCTTTTCTTTAATAAATTCGTAGGCCATGAGAATATCTGCTTCCATTCTTCTTTGATGAAGAGAGATCATGTCTAGTTTTTTCAATCTTTTACAGTATGACGGGATTACTGTAGTCCGATAATTCATTCTTTTGTAGATGATTCTGGTGAATGTTCTTTGGATCATTTCAATTTGATTACTGATTCTCTTTAGGGGAACATTGAATACAGGACTACCATATTCCAAGTGTGGTCGAATATACGTGTTGAATATTTTAACCAAAATTTTAGGATCATTTGTGATGATTTTGCTTAAGACGGAGAACATCACTTTTCTAGCTTTTGCAGTAATAATGTCCACATGATCGTTTACGGAGCAATCATTTTTGATGTAGAAACCAAGATCGCGAGTTACATCTTTTCTTTGAATAGCAATGTCATTTAATGAATAAGTAGCATCAGGATTTGAAGGTCCAAATTGGACATGGAATGTTTTGTTTGGAGAGACGGCCATATTTTCTGATTCACACCATTCCATTACTGTAGCAAGAGCATTTTGTAGTATATTGGAATCAAAATTTTTCTTACAGTAGGAATAAAGGATTTTCAAGTCATCAGCATAAACAAAGTGAAGAATATCAGGCAGAAGATTCAGCTTTTTGCTTAATGCCGAAAATACGATGATGAAGATGATGGGCCCCAATACAGAACCTTGACCAACTCCAGAATCTGCGGTTGTAGTAGATGAGTTTTTGCCATTTACTTTTACCAGGAATTGTCGATGTGCCACGAGCTTCATAATTAAGTTTAATAGGTTTCCTCCAATTTTTGCAATTTTCAGAGCATTGAAGATGTTTTTGAATGTGAGTTTGTCGAAAGCTTTTTGGAGATCTATATAGATGACATCTGTTGTTAGATTTTCATGCGAGCTTCGATTCACATGTTCACTGAAGAGGATCATTTGTTTGGTTGTAGAGAGTCCAGGACGGAAACCAAATTGTTCTTTTGGCAGAAATCCATTAATTTTCAGATGAGCCATCAGAAGTTCCTTAACATATCTTTCAAAGGTTTTCAGGACATCGCTTGTTCCGGCAATTGGTCGATAATCTTGAATTGATTCTGGATTTGGGATCTTCGGAATTGGTGATACATGAGAGATCAAAAAATCATTTGGGACGTCAGATGTATGCATCATATGATTGAACAGATATGTAAATGGTATTGATAAAGTAGTGGCACATTTATTTAGAATAATACCAGGTATTGAATCAGGTCCACATATATTCTTGCTGCTACAGTATTTAAGATATTTTTCTGTCTTTATTCTATTGAAGTGAACATGATTGAATTCTTCAGGTTTAGGATCATTAAATTCCATCGTTGAATCAAAGTTGGAAGAGTTATGATCAGATTTAAACTTTTTCAGTAATTCTTCAGCTTTAAGGATGTCGTCGATGATTACGGTATCTCCGTTTTTCAGAGTTGAGATTGGTGCATATTTAGTCTTGGTGATACTGGCTAGGCTTTTATACAGTTCATTTTGATTGGATAGCAACTTTGTTTGGTGTTTCATAACGAAGTTTTTGAAAGCTTTCAACAGTTTCTTGCCAATAGAAGAGCTCGATACAGTATCACTTGAGTTGTTAATCAATGAGAGGTATCGTTGTTTCATTTTCTCGATAATTTTGGGACAGCAACCATAGTCTTTGCTAGCAGAGTTGAAATTCTTTCGAGAAATAAAAGCATCAATCCCTTCTTGAATTATGTGACGGATGATGTTAAACATTTCATTCACTCCAGAGCAATTAGATAGTTCACTATGCCAATGAATTGAAAGAAAAAAATCGTTGAGTTGGTTGTAATCAGCATTAGCAAAATCATAATATGAGGATACTGTAGGTTCTTTTGGAGGTAAAGAGTAATCAATCACAAAATTTATAATTCGATGATCTAATGATGGAAAGAGAAGCTTTGTGACATCATCATCTTCAGAGATAGGTGAGATACTAGAAATTCTGCCAGGTGATGAAAAGATAAGATCCAGAATTGAAGATGTATTCTTTTCTTTATCAATCCGTGTTGGAAAATTTACAAATTGATGAATGTTGAAGGCTTCACAGAATTCGGAGATATGCTTTGATATTCTTACGCTATTCTTTATATTCAAAGTTGGTTGATGATCATTCCATACAATATTTGGTAGATTGAAGTCGCCGAGCAAGATATAATCAGTAGGTTGGAATTAATCAGTAGGTTGGAATTAATCAGTAGGTTGGAATTAATCAGTAGGTTGGAATGTTTAGTTTTCTTTGGAGAAAAAACACATAAAGTTTATTTGAATATCAAATAGCTTTTATGCAAAGAATTGTAAGTCAGATAAAATTTATTACTGTAAATATTGCTTTTCGAAGAAGAAATTCTATCTAAAGTTCAAATTTCTTATTAGATTTGCTCGTAGTGTTTGTAGTACTCAATTTTTTTTCTTTTTATTTGCAAATAACAAAATTTTAAATCGTTATAAAAATCGACACTGATTTTCATTTTTGAAATATTTGATTATTTCGTTTATTAAAAATCATTTGTTTTTATTAATAAAAACAAGGAAGCACAATTTTTGATTTATTATATAAAAACTAAAATATTTAAAACAAAAAAAGCCTGTAATTTTATTTTGGTAAGGAAAAAACATTAGTACACAGGTTTTTGAAAAGTGTTTTCTTCTTTCCTTAAACTGCTCAAAGAAAATGACATCTGTTTTTTTGGATGAATCACAAGGTCTCTATTTTCTCTAAAAATGCGATATTTCAAAAAATTAAATAGAAAGAAGCAGCGATGGTTTTTGATATTTGTTTTTAATGTTTGGTAAAATGTCTTTTTTTATCGTCGAAGAAACAAAGTGCTTCAATCTGCGTTTTATTTGTTTTTCTTTTTTTGTTTGAATATTTCAATTGATTTTTGACATTTTAACAAGTAAAAAGCTGTTTTTAAATTTGTAATATCAATAATTTTGAGGGTCCCAAATTCATGTTATTTAATATGATATTTAATGAATTTACAGTATGTATTTAAATATTTAAAAACTAAGAACATTGAATTTGTTATTTAAATAAACATTTTCATCTCAAATCCTTTACCTAGCAATAAATATTATACTTATTAACATTGAAATATTATAAATAAACTCCAAGGTCTTTTAATAGCCCTCTAAATGCAGCTGCGAAAAAAAGTTTTCTCAATTGCTAGAAAAGAGAAAACAAGATTTCCTCCTTTAAATTGACGTGTTTGTTTCAAGTCATTTCAGATTCATGTTCACATTAGCCTTTTTGTCATATAACTTATATAAATTTTAAACAAAAACTTTGCGAAAAAACATTAAATAAAAAGGCCACAATTTTTTTTACATTGCTTAAAAACTATTGATTTATTTTCTAAAAATAAATTCAAGAAAGATCATTGATACTTAGAATTTTAAAACGAAAAAAAAACACAAAAATTGTAAAAATTATTTTTAAACACATTGAACACAGTAATTTTAAAAATTAATAACAAACAAAAACTAAAACAAAGAAAGTAATATGTTTTTTTCTCTCCTCGTCTGCAACTACTTTTGCAAAAGCAGTGATTAACTTCCATATCCAGAATCATCAACTTATTACCAGATGCAATTATAACTTTCTACCACCTCCAGTTCTGATGTGAAACTTTTATTTTTTCCCCTTTTCAATTTAGTATATAAAAGACTCTGTGAAAAAAAATCGGATCTTTGTTGCTGCTTCTAACGATTCAAAAATTTTTTATTTAATTAAAAATCTTTTGTTGATTAGTAACCTTTTTTTTAGTTTTTTCATCCCCACAGGGCAATTGCTTTTTTTGGGTTTTTTTTAATTGCAGAGTTTTTTCCCGCAAGAGCGACAAATGACCTGATTTCAGTTGATTTTTTTCTGCTAAAATTTTTGTGAAGAAAAGAAAAAAACGATGACATCAAGACGGCCGCTTATGTTTTTTACTGACTTTTTTAACGCCTTGGGGGGCATACCCCCCAAGGCGATTAAAGCGACAGGGAGGTCGATCTTCAGGATGTTATCTGATCATATAAAAGCTTTTAAAAATTTAGTAAAAAAATATCAGTTTTCTTTTCGTTAACATTCGTGGCTTTAAAGTTTCTATTCTGTGATTGAAAACTTTGACTAACTTTGATATGTTCTTTTTAGATGGACACGACGAGCGTGCAGACCGCACCGCTCAAGGAGACCGAAGAGCACCGCCAAATGCGACGAATTGCTTTTGTTGCAATTGTAGTTTCAACCGTTGCAGTAATTGCATCAGTTGTAACTCTTCCAATGCTTTACAATTATGTTCAATCATTCCAATCACATCTTATGGTTGAAACTGATTACTGTAAAGCTCGCTCACGTGATATGATGCTTGAAATGACTGCTCTTCAAATGGGAAAAGGTCATGCTAATCGTGTTAAACGTGGATGGCTCTTTGGTCAATGGGTTCCTGAATCAGGATATGGTGGTGGATCTTCTGGCAGTAATACCGGTGGAAATAATCCCGGTGGTTCTTCTGGAGGATACGGTAGCGCCCCTGCTGCCTCTAATCCCGGATATGGTCAACCAGCTGTCAATGCTGAACCCGTCTGTACTGCTTGTACATGTCATCAAGGAGCACCCGGGAATGCTGGACCTCCCGGCCCTGATGGTAATGACGGAAAAGACGGCGAAAAGGGCGCTGATGGCAAAGTCGGCAAAGATGCTGAACTTCTTCCTGCACAATCTGAAGGAGAAACCACCATTTCATGCCCTCCTGGACCTCCTGGACCCACCGGCCCAATGGGAGCTCGTGGTCCCCCTGGACCAAAGGGAAGCCCTGGTGAGCCTCCACGTGATGGAGTTCCTGGTGAACCTGGTATGCAAGGACAAGCTGGCCCACAAGGCCGTCCCGGCAGAGAAGGACCTCGTGGAGCTCCTGGAGCCCCTGGCCGTCAAATCCCTGTTCCCGGAAATCAAGGACCACCTGGTGTTCCTGGCAAAAAAGGTCCAGCCGGACCTAAAGGTGAACCTGGACCAGCTGGAAACAGCTATGATGGACCACCTGGTCTTCCCGGAGATGCTGGTCAACCTGGTCGTGAAGGCCGTTCTGGCCCAGTTGGTCCACCTGGACCTTCTGGTGATGACGGTGAAAAGGGTGGTTGTGATCACTGTAAGTTTAAATCTTAAACTTTAAGCAACATATTTAACTACATTCTTTTTACAGGCCCCGAACCTCGTACACCTCCAGGCTATTAAGCCCATATATAATTTCCTACAATGATTCAACAACATTTTAATTATTTTCCATCTACAGAGCTCCTTCGCGGTCTCGGCGCTCTGCTCCTCGTCGCTTGTCCATCGTCCAAACTGGGGTCCAAAAAATCTCATTTTTATGTATTTATTAGTTTAGTTTTTGTTTGTTTGTTTTCTAATTTATTGTTTCTGTTAATGCACCCAAAAAGGGTATTCAGCGTTTCATTAAGGACCAATAATCATTAACATCATCTTGTCATCATCATCATCATCATCAAAATCATCATCATCAAGTTATTTAACATCTATTATATAACATCCACCGCGTCCTTTTTATTCGCTTAACATTTTTTTTGTGTCTTTTTTAATTAATTTATTTCAATCTAATGGAAGCATGCATAAAAATCTGTTTTATTTTTGTTCAAGTAAAATGATTTTTACTGTTCAATTTTGTATACTTCATGAAGCAAAAAAGAAAAAAGGTTTTTTCTTTTTTATATCCCTTATTTCATTTTAACCAAAAAAGAAAAAACGGAAGTTTTTTAACAATTTTTTCCATTTTTTAACATGATTTTAGAGCCAAATTCAATTTTTTTGATTTCCAACTTTACACCCATTGTCAACCTGCATTATATTCATGGCTAATCTGCACTTTATTGAAAAGCTGCTGGTTGGAAAAAGTGAAGGTTCGTGCTCGCTCACTTTTTTTGTATCAGCTAACATGATCACGAAAAATACAAGTCGCAACGGAAAATAATAGAAAAAAAGCAAGAGTGCTTGCACTAATTGTTTAATTAGGATAAATTTTAATCAAGCAACCGAGTTTGATTTTTTTTGATAAACTAAGTTTAGGTTTTTATTCAATCTGCAATCAATAACCCCTTTTGTATTTTTTGGTGTAACAAAATAATGTCTGCAATTTTTTATGTAAATGTCTTTGCCACAAAAAAGGATGGACGAAATCGAGCTTTAATGTTTCGTCATTTTATTTGTTTCTTTTTTGCCTGTGCTGTATTTTTTATTATTAGAAACATTGTTTTTTGAATATTTTGTAATTTTCAAAAAGAATGTTTTTAAATTTGTAATAGTAACAATTTTGAGGGTCACCAATATTTGTTATTTTTTGATAATGTTCTGAATTCTACAAGTTTACAATATATAATCGACTTTTTTTCAAAATCGAGTAATGCCCATTTTGTTTCTACTCTCTTTTATTTGCATCTTTTTTTCAATGATCGTAAAAACGATAGAAAAAATGTCGATTTTTTTTTGAATTTTTGAATTAAAAAGTCCTTGTCCATATTCAATTATTTGACTTTGTTTTAACATCGAATATTTCTTTCTAATAGTTAAAACAGAAATCATTTGCATTTCATAAAAATCCAATTCTTATTTTAATAAAATTACTGATAAATCTATTTTTTGATTCATTTAAAGAGTTTTGAGCATCTTTAGACGTCAATAATTACATTGCTTTTGTGGGAGCTTTGTATGTTGTGTCAACAATTTTAATGCAATAGAAATTATTTTATTATGAAAATAACATTTTTTGACAATAGCTGTTTTAATTCTTTTTCGGAAAAATATAATAGAGTATCGAAATGATTGAAATCTGTATATCTAAAAAAGATGGAATCAAAATTTAGCTCAGAATGTATGATGAAGAAAAAAACAATGCAATCAAATTTCAGTACACACGTAGAGAAAAACCGGAAGTCGATGTGACACGACACAGCATGGAAGCTGTTTATATTGTGATTATGATAAAGTACGTGAATTTTAGGAAAAAAGAATTCTTAAAAAAACATAACATAAGTTTTTATCATAAAACTCATTATCAACCGTTTTGTTTACTGTCAAACTTTGAGGGCTGCACCTATTTTTTTTTATTTTAAAGATATAAAAGCTTTTCTTCCTATAACTGCATCAACTTCACCAAAAACGAAGCTACTGTTAGTTACCCTGATTATTTCCTTCTTTTGCTTCACACATGAATTTGCCATTCACGGAAAAGGAGATACCGTATTTGGGACACGTTGTAAAGGATATGAATCAACACAAAAATACATATCGACAAAATATGGTACATCATATTTTATAATTAATTATTCATTTTCCAATGAATCCTTTATGGCATCTGTGACAAATTTTACAAGTGGATATTACAATTTAGCTTTGACTTCATTCTCTTATGACACCGGAAGAGAAGAATGCGAGTAAGTTTAGTAAAGTCAGTGATGGTATTTAAATTTTTAAACAAAAAGTCTGAAAATTCTGCTATTTTTTGTTCAAGTTCAAAATTTTAGAATTGATACGGTAATAGTTAATAATTTTAATTATTTCCGTACCTAATCAATTCCGATTTTCGATAAAAATAATTTTGAAATAATAATATCTGCCACAAAATGAAATAATTTATTTTTTTTGTCAAAACGTAACGAATATGCAAATTTAGTGTTACCCTAGATGATCCAATGCCAGCATTGTGCACATTCAACATTTCAACAACAAATAGTTACGATCTATCAATTCAATTAGATTATATGTCATTTCCAACTTCATTTCTGACAATAATTACTTCAAAAACTTTTGTTGTCACACATCCAGATGTTTCACCTCAAAGTCCATGTCAAAGTAAATTTACTTTCATAATTTTTTATCTTGGACAATATTTAGGATCCGGCTCCAAAGACAAAATCCAAATCGATTTTTGTTGTTTAACATAATTTTATGTATGACAAAATGAAGAAATAAAAAGTAATAAAATCTTTGTAGTTTCTCAATTATTAAAGTTTTTAATTAATAAACCATATTTTTTATTTCTCGAAAAATTGCTTTATGTTAAACCTTCGTCAGTATTTAACACATATTTATTAGCAATGTCTCAAATCACAAACGCGGCACAATAATATTCTCGATTTCCAAATCAAATAAGGGTGTCCGTAAAGAAAGGACGTAAAACAAATAAAAGTATTAGACATTTAAAAAATAAAATATTTAAAAAACGAAATCGATCAATTTTCCCCCAAAAAGTTTGTGAGATTTGAAATCTAAAACGAAGAAAGATAAAGGTTTTCTTAGTTTTGCAGCCTTTTTAGTGTTACAAATATGCAATGTTTTGAAAAAACGTTTTTTCGCTAAAAGAAAAATCGATTTCAAAATTTACAAAAGAAATGGGAAAGGACAGATGAAATATAAAATCGGTTTCATTCTATTTTTTGTTTCATCTTTTAGCAAAAAACTGTCGTAATTTTTTTTTGAATATTTAAAAATAGAACTTACTTCTTTTGCATAAATTGTTAAAAGATCTCATTTTAATAATATAAACTCTTGTTTAACAAAAATAGTAAAAAAAGTCAAAAAAATTTACTGTTTCCAAACATGGTCAGTATTAATTAAAAAGTAAATGTTTATATTTTTATCAGGAAAACTAAAGCCGAATTTTATTTGGTTTTCAAGTTTTGATGAAATCAAATCAAATTTTCCTTTTTTAAGAAATCATGTTTGTGTAATAATGTTGCGAAACTTTAATGTTACAAATATGCAATGTTTTGAAAAAACGTTTTTTCGCTAAAAGAAAAAAAGGAATTTAAAAACAAAACATTTTTCTTTTTTTAAGCAATTGTGTTGGTGTAATAATATTTCGAAATTTGTATTTTTAATGAAATATAAAGCTCAACATTTTTATGAGAAAAACATAATCAAAAATTTTAGAGAAAGATATTTCTTTCACATGAATTACTATATTATAGAACTATCATACTAAAATAAATTAAATTTTAAAATTTATCCTAAAAATTCAAACAGCACATTTGATTTTCCGCCTCATTCTTCGATTGAGAAAAAACGGAAATGTCTGCTATTTTTTGCATCTTTTTTGTTCCTCGGCAATCGCAAAACTGGCGAAGAAAAGATCGGTTTTTTTTCTGTTTTTGTTCAGTTTTTTTAACACCAATTTTTTTTTAAATTTGCAGTCAAAAGTCGAATGAAGTGACTAATTTTGTCATTATTCTTTTTGAATATTTCAGTCAATCGATATTTTATTAAATGACTACAAAATATCATTTTATCATAGTTTCTACGACAGATATGCAAAAAAAGACAATAAAAATTAAAAAATGATTCATTGAACTCAAACATGATCATTATCATTTCTATATTCTTGTCCATCACAAACACAACATCATCTAAATTTTTATCATCACCCTCGACCTACTTGTTTTCGTATTAATTGTATTTATTACGTTGATTTTTGTTTTTGTATTAGTGTTTTACCCAAATTTTATTGTCTTCTTTTTTTCACAAAAAGTTACCAGATAATGTGCAGCCTTAAAATTGGCGAGCAAAACAACATTTTTTTGGTGTTTGTGCGCCTTTTTTCTTGTTTTATGCATCCTTTTTTTGTTATTCTTTACGTTCGTTTGAAGAATGACCTATAAAACAGTTTTTGAATATTCAAGTTTATCGATATTTATGTTAAATATGTCTGCAAAAAGATCGAAATGTCTATTTCTAGCAAAAAAAAAAATCGATGCAGAAAAATGGCAAAAAATATTTTTGTCATTCAAAAAAAGAAAATGTTAATAAAAAATGGAACAAAAAAAACTTTGTATTTTTCCCCTTTATTTGCATCTGTATTCAAATGCTCTTAAAAAGAAAAGACGAATATGGTATTTTGAGTTAACTTTGAATTTTTGAATCAAAAGTTCTTTTTTATGTCATTTGGTTACGTTACTTTTTTTGAACATTTAATATTTAATTATTTAGTTTTCGAAGGGAAAACAAACTACAAAAACAGCAACACATACACCAATTTTGATAGGAATAAAATTACAGTTTTTTCCTATAAATTTGATTTTGATTTTTAGATTTGCGTTTACAGATCGGAGAGTTTATAAACTACAAAAATAATTGCTTGCTTCCTGTGAAATTCACATTAAATGATTTTTTAATGTTAATCACTTAATTTTTTGAAAATGTTTGAGCTTATTATAAAAAATTATTATTGTAACTACCACTAGCAATGTTAATCGATTTTGGTCGAGAATGTGTTTTGTCCTATTCATCTTCGCGACCGACATTTGCTCCTTTGATGAACAAAGATTTACATTTATAATTTAAAAAATTAGGTTTTTTTAAAATTTATCGTAAAAAATAACAAAAGCAAAAACAACAAAAAATACAACATACAGTAAAAAAAGTTGTGTATTTGCTGTCTGAAATTTAAAAAACATACAAAATTAAAAAAATATGAAAATAAAAAGAAACGGCGTGCCTAATTTTTACCACTTTGAATAAGGTGTGAAAAAACTGCTTTGTGTTTACGTCAAATAATCACCAAAATTATTTTGAGTTGAGCGATTTCTGCAAGAAATTTTTTCATGTGTAAATTTCTGCCGAAATTTCAATTAATAAATTACTTTCTCGAAGGCAACAAACAACAAAATCAACATTGCTTTAATGTGCAATAGTTGCTCTTGTAAGTTAAAATCTTTGTCGAGGTTCTTAAAGGCTGCGAAAAATTAACGAAGTGGATTTTACATTCTTTATCAAAAATAATTAAATATTGAAAAATAAAAGAAAAATAAATGTTGAAGTTTGTTTGATGATCCGAGTTGTGATAATAATAATAATAATAATAATAATAATAAAAAATTCATTCATGCCCTAACGCATGATGCATTAAATAATAAACAAACAGTAAGTGATGAGACGGTAATAAAATTAAATATTTAATAATATTCATGTACAGGGTGATTCAAATAAATTTGCAATGGGGTTTTTGATGGCAAATCGTTCGCAGAAAGTCCCAGAAGCTCATTTTTTTCAGGGAAGAGTCCCCAGACAGGGGAGCATCTTTTGCACCAAAAATTTTGGCATTCTGGGACATTTTGCCAAAACGCGCCAAATTCAAATTTTTTTGATCTTCAACGTAAAATAGTGTATGGGCAACATTAATTGAGTGATTATCAACATTTTAAGCTACCCAGGACATCAATTGGGTGGTTTAAAACTTTTTTGTCTACAAGTATTGATTAAACTAAAAATACGTTAAAACGAATGAAAATAAATATCAGAATCGAATTCCCCATCATCGAAAACCTATACAAACCAAAAATTAGGAGTTTAAATGAAAAAAACGTTTTTTCGAATTTTTGTGTTTAAACAATGAATATTGACCCAATTGATGTCCTGGGTAGCTTAAAATGTTGATAATCACTCAATTAATGTTGCCCATACACTATTTTACGTTTAGATTCAAAAAAATTTGAATTTGGCGCGGGTTGGCAAAATGTCCCAGAATGCCAAAATTTTTGATGCAAAAGATGCTCCCCTTTGTTAGTTACCTTCCCACAAAATATGAGCTTCTGGGACCTTCTGCGAACGATTTGCCATCAAAAACCCCATTGCAAATTTATTTGAATCACCTTGTATATGATCACACTTGGGCAAGGTGAATGGCCGTGCATGGATCCCAAACACAGGGTCGCGGATCGCGGAAGGGTTGAGATGAGGGTCACGGGTGGGGAGACCCAAAGGGACTAAAAGATTAAACAGCTTTTCGAAAAAATAGCTTACGTCCTTCGTCTTTGCGATTTTTAGGATCGCGGATTTATCAAAAAACAAGAAATCATACAGTATTTAAATAAATAAAATTTAAACTTATCTTCATTATTTATCCAAAGTTTTTTCATACCCATCTGCCCAAGAGTGTATATGATTATTAAATTCACGAGGTAGAACTAAAAAGTTGGAAGAATGAAAACTGTTCTTTTTTCAATTTTTCAACCTTTTTCATTGTAAAAATCAACATCTGCTTTTTAAAATAGTTTACGCGCGATAAAAAACAAACAAAAAAGAAATAAAATAAAGATCAAAATGTAAAGTTTTGTTTTTATTCATTTTCTTTTGAATTTTCTCTTTAGTAAACGAAAAAACGATAGAAAACATACGTTTTTTGGTTTTCTTTGAATATTTGGATCCATAAATCTTTATCCATTATTTTTTTGCTTTGCTATGTTTTTGCATCATATTTTCAAATATTTATATCGAATAGGAAAAAAAGCTGAAACCAAAATCAACTTTTACCATGCAATTTTTATTTTAATAAAATTACTGCTAAAATTTCAATGTTTTTGAGTATCAAAAATTTTTTTCAACATATTTAGATTTAAAATGAACTTAAAATGATATAACGTGTGACATACAAGAATCCAATTTTTTTTAAATAAAAACGTTGGCGAAAATTTCAATGATTTGGATTTGTTTTTAACCGTTTTTGAGAAATTTTAAAACAAAGACAATTACCTTGTTTTGTTATGATTGAAAAAAGCTTTTTTTTCAATAATATCGGGTTTCATTCTTTTGATCTTACACTTAATTTTTACTTTTTCTTTATGTTAGTGGAACACGACGGCGAAATTTTATATTTTTAACGTTTAAATCCAATAAAAACAAGAAAACAAAAAACAGCTAAACAAACTCGTTAATGAATTTGTTACTGAAAAGGATTAAAAAAATAATTTAAATTTTGAAACAAATCCAAAAATCAAAAATCACAGTCAATTTTCTGTTCATTTCATTTCATTTGAAACACGAATGGCAATGTCTGATGGTTTTTGTAGTTTTTTTTTGTTACACTGCGATTACAAAATTGAAAACAAAAAAAAGAAGATTTTTCGGTTTTCGTTCCGTCTTTTTTTTTTTTTTGCATTAATTTTTTTACGTTGGTCTTTTCATTCAATTTGTAATAAGTGATCAGAATTGTTTTTGAATATTTGAGTAAATTAATATTTGCCTTGAATGTATTATGCAAACGATTAAAATTGCTTTCAACAAAATTTTTATTCTTTTGGTAAAATAAACAAGTATCTATCTTCCCAGTATCGATGATTGTAATAGATGTAATCCTACACACTCAGATTTTAAATGAGCTCAAAATGTTAGAGTTTTTTAATGTTTTATTTTTATTCACGTCAAATTTTATTATCCTAGGCACCCTTTTTTAGAAATCGGAATGAAATAACCTTATTTTTTTCAAGTTTTAAAAAAATTGAGTTATTCTTTATTTTTAGCATCTTGAACAATAAAAAGTTGTTTTAAAAGTTAGAATGTGAAAAAAGTTTTTGATTGTTAATGAATTTGAAATTCTGTCACAAACATTAGAAATTTAATGTTCTCCGAATGATGCAACCCATGTTAAGAAAAAACTATTTCGCATTACGATTGATTACAGTTCTCTCTTTTCTAAAGAAACATAAAATGGGGTTACAAGAATTTTAAAATGACTTTTTTGAAGATTTTTGAGGATTTTCTTATTCATGAAAACCAAATTTTGTAATATTTAGATTTTTAATGCTTGAAAAATGTATTTGTGACTTGTAAAATTTCGAATGATGAAAAGATATTCTATAAGAAGAAAGCATTTCTTTCATATTACTTAGCCGCATAAAAATATGAATCAAATATTAAAAAGAAAAATAAAGACATTCAAAGCTTTTGCGAAAAATGAAAAAATTTTGTCTCCAATTTTGTAGAAGAAAAACATCGCGCAAAATGTTCTTTTCGTACTTTTGACGCCTCTTTCAATGCGAAAATCAACATCTTTTTTTAATGACGATTTACGCTGCAAAAAGAAACCAAATTTTTTTTGCAATTTCATAAAACAAATTCGCAGATAAAATGGTCAAAAAATGTTACATTTTGTTTTTATTTTTTTTTTTATATTTTTTTTTTCGGTTCCATTTTTAACTAACCATAAATTCTATAAGAAAATTGGTATTTCTTGATTAGCTTTGAATATTTCAATCAAAAAGTTTACGAGTATTTTAGTTACCAAATTTTCTACAATCCAAGATACACCAAGATAAGAAATGAAATTATAAAAAGAATAAATACTGTTACACAATTGTATCCATTAATTTATATAATCCTAAAAACTCATTAAAGGAGATCTTTCATTTGCTTCATTTTTTCTTAGTTCGCAAGAAAGTTCGCGAACCGCATATAACTTATATTCAGGGATTTTCGCTTTTTTCTATTGTTTTTTTGTTTACGAAAAAACTTTTTTTTTGAAATGATTATGAAATATCTAAAAAAATATTTCTTTCATAAACAAAAAACAATAGAAAAAAGCGAAAATCCCTGAATATAAGTTATATGCGGTTCGCGAACTTTCTTGCGAAATAATAAAAAATGAATTAAATGAAAGATCTCCTTTAAGCACAGTTTATTTCTTGGCTCTTTTTTTGATTTTTTTCTGCTCATTTATGTGTTATTTTTTACACTTTGATTGCAAAACCCAGAAAATACTGGTTTTTTTCTGTTTCTGTTCAATCATTTTTGCGTCGGATTTTGTTTAGATTTCAAAAACCGAATTAAAAGATTGATTTTTACCCCACTGATAAAAAACAGAGAATGCAAAAAGATTTTTTTCAGTCAGCGGGGAATGAAAAAAGAACAACGCATTTTCCTGATTTTCAATAACTTTCATAACAATAAAAGTTGTACCAAGTGCGACTCGCCATTTACGCAAAAATGGAAAAAACAAGAAATATTTTAAATTGTTTTGTAATAAATACACGAATGTTTTATTCTTTTGAAATTGTTGAATAAATATTTGAACTTATTTTAAATAATTATTGGTACTACCGATTACAGTTGATGCAACATTGTGTTAAAAGGACTATGCATGTAAAACAAAGTTAAGAAATTTGCATTCTAAATAACTGCAACAAAAATAACAAAAAATTCAAAGCACATTTCATTTTCGGCCTTTTTAATTCAAAAAATAATAAGAATGTCTGCTTTTTTGTTTTGCTACTGCGGTAACAAAAATGGGCGGAGAAAAGAACGACTTTTTTGTTCTTTTTTTGTTCAACATTTTTTCCACACTTTTTTCTTCGATTTCGAAGATAGAAAGAAAAAAGTTCTTTTTCGCTTTTATTATTTTTGAATATTTGAGTTAATCGATTTTTGTCCGTTTTGCAAAGTACAATGTACACGTTTGGTGGTTGAATAACAAAACAAAAAGTCAATACTTTTGAATAACAATTTCCACAATTAAAATTTTTGATAAAGTTTAAGCTAACATTCTTCAACTTTTTTTTCTTTAAAGAGATCTCCAAAAAAGACAAAATAAAAAGAAATGAAAATTTAATTAAGTTATTTTTATCAGTGTCTCCACCGTTCCGTTCTTCCGCTCCGTTCCCGTTCCGGAACTAGAACGTATACCCGTTCCTCATTTTAAGAACGGAACGGACAGTACCGGTACGGTGTTTAAAAGAACGGAACGGAACGCGTTCCTTTTGAGATTTTAGACGTGAACGCAACGGAATACGTTCTGAAAAAAAGTGGAACTTTGGAGCCACTGATTTTTATTAAAAATCGATAAAAACTGAACCTCTTTTTCAATGTAAAGCATCTCTCAACCGCGTAATTAAATTCTTTTTGATTGAAAAAACGAACAAGAAAAATTTAAAGTTTGATGCAAAAACACACAAAATCTTTTTCATGTATGTGTATAGATTTCTGTGTAATTTTGTCCATGTTTGAAATAAGCCAAAAATTGCACCTAACAAAAAAATATTACATTCTCAAAGGCAACAAAAAATAAAACAAATTTTTAACAAATGTGCATTAATCAATAAAAGATCTGTTCAAAGCTTATCAAGTTGTATCTCAAAGACTTAAAATTTACCGAATTCAAATTTGTATTTTCATTAGAAATAATAAAATATTCAAACATATAAGGAACAAATGTTTATAAACGTTTCTATTCTGAATTATAAGTTGTAGAATTAAAAAGAAGAAAAATGTTTTTTTGCGCTTTCGCAACATTTTTCCGTTGCAATAATCGACATCTGCTTTCAAAAAAATTGACGCTCATAAAATAATCAAAAACTATTTTTGTCGTTCAGGAAAAAATGACAAAAAATACGTGAATTTTGTTTTTTTGTCATTTGTTTGCTCTTTTTGAATCCTAAAAGGGATAGAAAATATATGAAATTTTTTAAAATTTTCTTTGAATGTTTGAATCGAAAAATGTTTGAACATCATTTGGTTACTTCAGTTTTATTCACCATCATATTTCCAACCTTAAATATAGGGTTAATATTTATTTATCACAAGAAAAATAAAAATCGAATGCTTGGCATTGGTTCAATTTTAATTTGAATAAAACTTCAGATATTTTCACATTCCACTGATTTTGATTGTAGCCTTTAGATATGCGTTAACAGTTTGGAGCATCCTTAAACCTGTTGTTTTATAGGTTTTTGTTTGTTGTTGTTTTACAAAATGAGCTTTCGTAATTGTTTTTTTCCGTAACATTAGTCTTTGTTTAAAATTGTAGATGATTCACCTTTGTTTTTCTTTTTCATTGTGTCTTTTTTGCGGGAAAAGAAGCGCCAGTTTTGATGCCAGTAAAAGACTGAACTGCACAAAGTGTTGCAATCATTCTCTTTGGCTCGCTTCTCTCTCTCTCTTTCTATCCTAATTCTTTTCTTAAATGCCAGAGAGGCAGGTGGTGGGAGTTTTTGCGCAGAGAGCTCCAGATCTCTTTGTGCATATACTTTGCCAAAGAAAAGATCGGTAGGGCGGAGTCAATCGTTTTGCACTGGTCCTTTAAAAGGAGTACCAGTTCGAAATAACTTGGTTATTCGAGCCAGCACTGAAGTGGGGATTGGTTAGAGACTCAGTCGGTTATTGAAGTTGTTTGCTGTTGTTGTCGAAGTTTTGAAATAGTGGAATAAAGATGGAATTTTGTTAATCGAATTTTAGGACTAGACAAACAAAGGGACAACCACACGAGTGTAAGAAACACCGGGGCCCCAAAATTTTACAATTTCTTCCTTTTCCTTGCATTTCTTTGTTCTCTGAATTTCGAAATTTTGACAACTTTAGGTTCTGCGCGACTGCCTCTCATCGGCTTTCTTGTTGCGTCATCTGGGGCTGTTTTCTTCTTTAGTTTTGGTTGTTGTTTTTTTTGGTTCATCTTTATTTCCCTTTTTGGTTTATTTATTATTTGTGAAGCGTTGAAAAAAAATAACAAAAGAATTATAGTTTATTGAGAATTAGGAGAAAGCAAAGAAGGACATAGATAAGGCATCGAACAGGATCATACTATTTCAGCACTCCACTTCACTGTATTTTCACGTACCGTTTGCATTCCCCCAAATGTTTGCGTTTTACTTTTTTTCATAAATTATGCCAAATCGTGTTGTTCTTGTGTCAGGCTTTTGAAAGGTTAATTAATCATTTTTAAAATTTCAGAGAAACTTGAAACCGAAATTTTACTCATTTTCTCTTTTTTATCTTTAATCCAAATGGGAAACGAAAGTAGTCGTGTAAGTGGGGGTAGCGGTGGTCGAGGTGACAGACCACGACAAAGATCGTAAGATATTACATTATGAGCTTAAAACAGTTTTTTTTATAAAAAACTATATTTCAGAGTTAGTCCATCAAAGCAAGGCTTTGGTCGGGCTACCAGTAATGCTCTTGATAAAACTTTTGGTGGTCAGGATTGGTATCAAACAGGCGCAAGACCATATGTTCATGAAAAATATCATCAACGTGATGCTGATGCACATAAAATTAGAGGCAATGATGAAGGATATAAGAGCGATATGTTCAATGCTGAACGACATCATAATATTCGAAACAATATCCCACAATCATATAACTCCGATGGCAGTTTTGATAAACAAAAAATGGTTGAAACTCGAGAAGCTCGTCAAAATCAAGAAAAAGAAATGGAAAAATATAAACAAGATCAAAAAGAAAAAGAATGTCGAGATGAAATGATTTTGCGAAATGGCTGGACAGATACATTTCCATTACAAAGCGATATGTATTCTGGAAAAAAGAAATAGATCAAGTTTGCCGGACAAAAATCTTAATGGTTTTTCACACCCCTTTGCCCCCTTTTTTGACGTCAGCTATTTTCCTTTCTTTGCTTTAACTTCTGTATGAATGTTAAAACTATTTTGTAAACTGTAGTTAGTATTTTTTTATTCTAATTTGCCGACTCAATAAACTTTTACATATTACGAAAATTTCTTTTTCTTTAAATTTGATTGGAGTTTTAGTTTCAAAAATTTAACATAAGGGCTATAAAAAATTCACTGATCATTTTGAAAAAGCCGAAACATTAGTTTTACAAGTTCAATGCAAACTTTTAAAAATGTTAATAAGTAATTTTTGATCTTGAAAGCAAAATATGAATTGTAATTTGTTGATGTTTTGAAGTAAACTATTTAATAAAAATTTCTTTTTTTCTCTACATTTTGTTAACAAAAAAAATGAGAAAAAGATTTTATATGAGATTCTTCATTCAGTTTTTATCGATTTTCAAATATTTTATGAATAATTTCAAGCTAAAAAATTGAATTTTAATAAAAATTTATTAATCGCTCTTTATTTTTTAATTAATGTTCTTTTTCAAATGAAACGAACTGGGATATTTCTTTTTTCTAATTTTGACAATGATGCTTGAATAAAATTATCTCGAATTCTGTAATTTTTTCTTAAGTTTTACATTTAATCAAATATTCAAACAATAACGATTCAACAATGAAAGTGTATTTGTGATTTGTTCAAGTTCATAGAAGCACACACACCAAAACCAAGGACAAAATAAACATTTTTAAGTGTAAAATGAAACCAAAAGATGGACGCTAAAATTGTCCTCGCATACAAAATAACATTTTATGTTTTTCGATGAAAAAAGTCAAAATGTCTTCGACGCCGTAAAAAGTTTGAAGAAAAAAAACTGTTATTTTTCCAATTTTACAGCTTTTTTCATTGTAAAATTCAACATTTGCTTTTTAAAAATGTTACGCGCGATAAAAAACAAATAAAAATGAAATAAAATAAAATAAAATAAAATAAAAAGACAATTTTAAGTTTTGTTTAATTCATTTTCTTTTACATTTTTCCTTTACGGAACGTAAAAACGACAGAAGACATGTGTTTTTTGGTTTTCTTTTAATATTTGATTTTTTTTAGGTTTTTTATGCTTACTAAAGCTGTCATTGCCACCCCGATTAGTCATTTTAATAATATCGAAGACCAACATTTTACTTGATGGTTGATCAGTTTTTGCAATTTTTTGTTAAAATGATAGTTTGAAATTGAAAACAAGTCGGAACAATTTTTATTTTTTAATTTTAATTACAAAAATCTGGCATTTTGTTGTTAGAGAGACATTGAGGTTAGGAATGGTGCTCAATAGTAACTATCACTATAGGGTTTATTTTAAGATATAAAGTTCCTTCATATCTCGTGAGTAAATTTTTAAAATAAAAAGTGTTCCGCCTTTTTTGCTCGTTTTTGCGTCAGTTTTTTTTCTTTACTTTTCCTTGTCAATTTAAAAAATCAATTCTAGGAACAATTTTTGAATATTTGATTAAATCGATATTAGCCATGAAAATTTTTTGCAAAAGATCAAAATCAAATTGATTTAATCAATGCCTGGCAGAGTTTCAAATTACCCAATACCAATTATTAAAATAAATTTATGCACATTCAAATATTAAATAAGTGTAAAATGTTCAACTTTTTTTGTTTTTATTTCATTTTTTTATGTCCAAAAAAGATAATTTCGACATTTAATAAACTATTTTCATTAATGTATAAATTTTTTGTTTAAATGAGGTTTTAAAAATTGATTTGAATTATTATCAATGGACTACTAAAAATGAATTTAGAGTAAACACTTTTTTAATCAAAAATCATAATTAAATATTAAAATCGTTTGCAGTTTTTTTCAATACAGAAAGATTTGATTTTTCAGATTGTTTTCTTGAACTAATCTTTTTCTTTTTCTCTTTTTTAAAATCACACACATTTGATGGAAGTTTTTTTATTGCTGAAGAAAATTGATCATTTTGGTGTGACATGTTTAATATTTATTCGCGAACAAATAAAAAAGCAAAAAAAGTGATTGTTGTATTTTCACACAAATTTTATTTGAATCTTTAATATTTTTTTGCAATAATTAATTTAAAAATTGGTAGATAGAAAGTTAAAAACTTATCACTTATTGTACAATTTAATGCATCAACCACTTTTTTATTACTTACGATTATTGCACCACACTACATCATATAAAATTTAAATAAATACGTTTTTCAAATATCTTGCTAAAGATAAAATTATTTTAAAACATTTTTGTCAATCTAAAATATGTATATTTTTGTGTGCCCTTTTTTGAATAACCCACCATGACGTACTTTTTTGATTATCAGACTTTAAAATGATTCTTACAAGGGAACCGCGCGAAGTGATAGTTGAATTTTTAAACAAAATATACTTTTTTGGGATGGTTTTAGGTCCCTATTGATCATGCCAAAATATTACGTGCCCCTTTTTAGGTTTATGTACTTTTTCGGCACTTTGAAGTTTTGTACCCTCCTGTCCAAAGGGGGGAGTACGTGCTCAAAAAAGGAAAAAAAATAAAAAAATTTAAAAAATGTTAAAAATGGATGGAAATGCTAGAAATAAGCATATTAATGATATCTATAAAATATTTTTGCTTAAAAACCTTTTAAATCCACTTTTTAAAGCAATTTAAGCATGCGTCATGTTATGGTACAACAACTTTGAAGCGTTCACAAATAAATTTATCGGCCTTCTGGTGAAAAAATATTTTGCATACGCTTATTACCGACCCTCAGGAACAATTTGGAGCAAAATTTGCGAAATTTAAAAAATTTCAAATTTTTTTCGTTTTTGAATCCAAAGGGGGGAGTAAGGCAAATCGCATAACTTCAAAGTGCCGAAAAAGTACATAAACCTAAAAAGGGGCACGTAATGTTTAAGTATGATCATTAGGGACCTAAAATAATCCCAAAAAAGTATATTTTGGTAAAAAACTCAACTATCACTTCGCGCGGTTCCCTTGTTAGTTGATTTATTTTTTTGTTGTTGTTGGTTTGGCTTTTTAAAGTTATTTGTGGATTGCATAAAAAACACGCACTTTGAAAAATAGGAGTTTCAGTGCTTTTTTAACGGTTTTTTTTATCACGACTTGTTTTTTTTCGTTTTTTTGCTCCACCTATTTCTCTTTTTTTTGCATTAATTTCTTCTTTGGGTTTCCAAAGTTGATTATAGCGGAAAGTTTTTGAATATTCTGACAAATATTTTTTTATATAAATAGTTATAAAATTAGATTCACCTTCTTTTCTAAAAAAACACAACAAAAAAAGTTACAACAATGATTATATGTGGCATTCTGCAATATTAAAACGTAGTATGTTGACTATTATAACAGTGGTTAAAATTTTTTTCTGACAAGTTTTTATTAATAAAGATTTTTTTAATTGTCGGTAAAATCAAAGTGATCAAAATCAATTTTTTTCTTTCGAGTAAAGTTATGAAGACATTAAAAATATTTTAATTTAAAAAAACCAAATATTAAACTATTTTTGCAGTATTAACAACCACTGAATTGTGAATTTTAATTATTTTTTGCGCCGTTTTCATTGTAAAAATAAACATCTATTTCATGCAAAAACACGGCACTAGGAGAAAAAAATAAAAGAGAAAAAAATAATGGAGAAAAATATAAAAATAAAAAATAACGGATAAAAAAATAACCGGAGGAAAAAATAATCGGTGAAATAAATAAAGGAGAATAAAATAATTTTATTTTTTAATAAAATTATTATATAGTAAGGGCGAGGCTCGGCAGGGCTGGGAGGATGGCCCCCCTAAAGGGAGCCATCCTCCCAGCCCTGCCGAACTTACCTCGATGTGCTGGTCATCCAAAGCTGCATTCGCCACGGGGTACCAGATTGATATCACCAGGATGAACAGAAGAGAAGGGAGAGAAACAGAAACGGAGAGATTCGATGAGTTGATGAATGGCGAAATGCGATGTTTGAGGTGGACAAATCGAGTATTTATCCATTTTTGAAGGGTCGCACTTTTAAACTTATTTGCATAAAAAATTTTGCATAAGCACACTCTTCGTTTATCCTCAAATACATGGTGGGTTGTTGGTTATTTTTTTCTCCGATTATTTTTTTCGCTATTTATTTTATTCTCCGGTTATTTTATTCTCCATTATTTTTATCTCCGTTATTTTTTTCTCCGTTGTTTAAAATAATTATTTTTTTCTCCGTTCACCAAAAACACCACTAAAAAAGCAAAAAATATTTTTTCCATTTTTCTTTCTAAAGAAAGTCTATTCTTTTTCATTCGCATCTGTTTTTCACTGATCGTAAAAATGATTTAAAAAATGTGTTGTTTTTTTTCGATTTTTTTTGAATATTTGAATCTAAAAATCGATTTTATGGTGACATAATTATTTATCAACATCATCTTTTTAAATATTTATTACTCAAATGGAAAACTGATATATACTACATTTTTTATTTAAATAAAATTTCTGATAATTTCACTGGTTGGGATTTGCATTAACAATTTTTGAGAGTTTGTAAACAAAAATCTTGTTTTGTATTCATCAGTGTTGTCGCGCCTTCAGAGGCGGTTTTGGAGTCAGAGGCAACATTAATATCACGAAACTGTTATTCATTGAAAAAAAATTGTTTTTTTTTCTGATAATAGCAAATTTTATTGTTTTGATTTTACATTTTATTTTTTTTAATATTTATGTTTGTGGAACAGGACTGCAAAATTTTATATTTTTAATGCCCAAATCAAATGCTAAAATTTGAATGCGAAACAAAATACAGAAACAACAAACTCGTTTATGTAAATTGTTCATGAGAAGTAAATATTTTTTTTAAATTTATCCAAAAAATTCAAAAAGCAAAAACAATTTTCATTTTATTTCATTCCATTTACAAAACAAATGGCTGCGTCTTTTTGTTTTTGCATTTTTTATTACACTGCGATTTCTAAAAAAGGATTTTTTTAAATTTTTGTTCCGCCTTTTTTCCATCTGTTTTTTCTCGGGCCTTTGCAGTCAACTTTAATATGATTGATGGAACAATTTTTGAAAATTTGGTTAAATTGATATTTGCCGTTAATGTATCATGCAAAAGATAAAAATCGCTTCCAACAGAATTTTTATTCATTTGGCAAAATTAACAAATGTCTTTCTTCAGAACATCGACAATTATAAAAACTTTATGAATTCCTACACATTCAAAAATGAAATAAAAATATTCATTTTCTTGTTTTTCTATTGTTAACATTAAGTATTTTTGTCGTTAGTAACGTAACGGAAAACAAGATTTTTAAATTTTATTTTCAATAAATTTGAATGAAATTACTGTGGCAAGTCTTACCAGGTGAGCACCAGCGCTGAGCACAGAGTTGAACACAATCGTGCTAAGAATTTTCTGTGGTGGGCTCCGTTTTTCATTTGAAAAAAAAAGAAAAACGCGAGTGAAACGAGAAATTCAAACAAAAAACGAATCTCGCCACAGAAACTTCTTAGGACAATTGTGCTCAGTAATATTTTTCTTTTTAAACAATTTTCATGGTGGAATAAATGTTGCGAGAATGATTTTTAATGACTTCGTCATTTGACTTTTGTGTGAGGAAACCTAAATCGAAAGATTTCATTATGAATTCATGTTTTGTTACAGAATTGTGTCATATACAAGTTATTTACATTTTCAAACATCCAAAAAATTCAAAAAAATATTTTATTTTGTTTACATAGAAAAAATGCAATGTCTAATGTTTTTGGATTTTTTAGTAACATTACTATTTCGAAACTGAAAACGAAAAAATTAGTTTTTGGTTTTCGTTCCGGCTTTTTTTGCTCCGTTTTTTCTTTTAGTCGATTTTGACTATCAAAAACGATCGATGGAATAGTTTTTGAATGTTTGAGTTAAACGATATTCGATTTACATAAGTTATGTAGAAGAGCAAATTCACTGCCAGCGAAATCTTGTAAATCATGCGCTTCCATTTTTGAAAAAATAAATTAATGATATTAGTACACATTGAGATTTTAAATAAGCTTTTAAAGTTCATTTTTTCGTTTTTATTAAACCTTGTTTTCTGTAACGTTTTCCGGGATGGCAAAAGTAAACAACTTTCGCATTTGCAAAAACGAAAGTGTTATTTTTTATTGCATTCACTTTTTTGCAGTTTTTACTCCTATTTTCAAAAAAATTGTTATATCAGTGGTTTTTACTTTTTTGATTTGAAATTAAACATTTTCTGTTTTTTTACCAATATTCGTTGCACTTTAATTATTAATGCATGCAAAATTATTTGAGAAAAAATCGAGTAAAGTCAAATTTTGCATAATACTATCAAAGTTTCGCTGTCATTGCTCTTCAAAAAATTGTAAAATTTAATATGCATTATTTTTTTAACTTTTTTATTAATGTTCCCGAAACGCTTCTTGATTGTTTCATAAATGCTGTTAATACTGTTGAACTGAAAATTTGTATTTATATCAAAGACAATACTAAAAAATTTAAAAGTATAAGAAAAAATGATATTTCTAATTTTTTTTAAATTTAAGTAATAGAACTTAAAAGTTAAAAAAATTAAAAATGCCTTTTTGTGCACTTTTTGCCGCTTTTTTCAGTATAAAAATTCCCATCCGTTTTCTAAAAACTACTGCGCTAAAAAACAACACCAATTTATTTTGTAAAAAAATGGAAAGGGTGGAAAAAGAAAAATGTTGTTTTACAATTTCGATACTTTTTTTCAGTGTCAAAAATCAACATCTGCTTTCTAAAAAGATCCAGGCTGCCAAAACGTGCTATTTTCAAATATTTTGTCATTTGGAAAAAAGTGATATTTATAAAAAATGTAAAAAAAATGTAACATTTAATTTTTCCCCTTTCTTTGCAACTGCTTCGTAAAAACTAAATAAGAGTATGATTTTTTAAAAAAAATTTGAAAATTTCAATCAAAAAATCTTTTATTTGTTAGTTGATTATGTAGCTTTTTTCAACATTTTATTTCCAAATATTTAGTTTTCAAAGTGAAATATTTAGTTCACATGCAATAGTCAAAACACCAGTATTGATCAAAGTAAAATTATTGTTGTTGTCTATGAATTTGATTCTGGCTTTTAAATTTGCAGGTACTTTTATCGAATCCCCCCCCCCCTTTCTCAAAATTTTTTCAAAATCTTTTTTCTCTAGTCTTCAACAGTTTATCAAAAAAATGTTGAAGACTAGAAAAAAAGACTTTGGAAAATTTTGAGAAGAGGAGAGCGATCAAGCAACCATTCAACACGCAATTGAAAATCGAAGAAAAGCCGAAAAATTATGCAATCACGCCTTTTATTCACTTTTGAGGCATCGATGCAAATTGTTGCTTTATCAATTCAAATTTTAGCTTCTGCAATGAAATTTGAATGGATTTGAATCGATGTGAATAGAAAAGTTGCTATTTACTGATATAAGACTAATAAAATTAACATAAAATGATTGAAGTTGAAAGCGTCAAAATTTGCATTCTAGATTTTTTGGAAGAAAAAAATGGTTTTGAAAAATTTTGAAAGGGGGGGGGGGGAATTCTATAAAAGTGCCCCCGATATATATGCTCTAAAAATTATAAACTTTACAGAAATTAAGGTTATTATTGTTGTGGACAAAAGCTTCAAACTGTTAATGCAAATCTAAAAATGTGGATTAAAATCAGTGAAACAATCTGTAATTTTAATTAAATTAAAAGTGATGTTTGATTTTTGGAATTTCATGTTGTTTTCGATTTCCCTACGAAATATATAATCTTGAAATATGATATTGAAAAAAAATTAATTAATCAAATGATTTCTAACGGACTTTTAGATTAAAATATTCAATTGTTTTCTAAAAAACAAAATAAAAAATAAAATAAAAGCGAAATTTTTATTTCAACTGTCTTTCTTGCTTTTTTTCGTAAATTGCGAAATCGATTTTTCTTTTCTGCGGTAAAAATCGTATGTTCAAAACAGTGCTTCTTTTTACACAAAAAAGGCAGCGAAAAAAGGCAAAGGAAAAATTTCTCTTTTTTTTCATTTCAAATCTCACAAAAGTTTTCTGGCAAAACTGAATGATTTCGCTTTTTTTAATATTTTATTTTTTAAATGTCAAATTTTTTTAGTGTTTTACGTCCTTTCTTTCACGAGATAAATTAATTTCATTTAATTTAAAATCCAGGGGGGGATTCGATAAAAGTACCATATCGGGTTGAAAAATTCGAAGATAAAAGTTTTAAAGTTACTTAAATTTTTAAAACAACTGTTTGTTTTGATTAAGGACCGAGATTGCGAATTTTATATTATTAATGTTGTTATATAGATACAGTTTTCTTTTAAAAAGTCATAAAATTTATGGAAAAACAAACCAAAACAAAAGTTTTTAAATTGAAAAAAAGTATTTTAAGCTTTCGGATTTATCCAAAATATTCAAAAAACACGTTCTATTTTCAGTCTTTTTTCGATGTTGAGAAAGAATGGCAATGTCTGCTCTTTTTTGCATTATTTTTGTAACACTGAAATTATGAAATTGGCATGAAAAAGAACGATTTTTTCCGTTTTTTTTTTTCAGTCTTTTTTGCACGTTTTTTTTGAATGCGAAAGTAAAATGAAATGATTGATTTTTTGACATCATTATTTTTTTACATTTTTACTTCAAAGATTTTTCTTTTTTCTTATTAGTGACCACAAATGTGACCCTGATAAGAAATGACACTTGAATTTTCCATTTATAAGTTTTAGGACTGTTCTAAGCTATGAATAAACATACCGAATTTTATTATAAGATTTGCTTCAGACTTGTTTTAAAAAATTTTGGAGAATTTCCTCGACAAGTTTTTTTGTTTCATTAATAATATTTGCAGCAATAATGTTATATATTTGAGCAATTTTTGCTCAAAAAAAACTTATTGTGTGTAACATAATTTTTTATTCTTTATTATTAAAGTGCAAAACAAAAACAAAAAAGAAAAAAACATTTTAAAGTGTTTTGTAACAAGTGTACGAATGCTTTTTCTTTCAAAAATGCTGAATAAATGTCAGACCTTTTTTTAATAAGGTCTTGGATCATAAATAACATTAGGAACAACAACGTGTTTCAAGGATTATTCATGTGAAACAGAGTTTAGAAATTTGCAGGTTTAAATAACTTCCCACTTGCAAAAAAATAACAAAAAATTCAAAGCACATCTAATTTTCTGCCTTTTTAAATTTAAAGAGAGCTGGCAATATCTGCTCTTTTTTGAATTCTTTTTGTTGATACTGCTGCAATAACAAAAATTGCCGGAGAAAAGAACGATTTTTTTTTCTTTTTTTGTTTAATCTTTTTTGCACATCATTTTTTTAGATTTTGAAATTCGAAAGTAAAAACTGGTGTTACGATTATATAATTTTTGAATATTTGAGTAAATTGATTTTTGTGTTGAACGTGTGTTTTGCAAAGTGAAATTTACACTTGTGTGGCTTGCAAATAAAAAGTTAAAACTTCGAATACAATTACCACAATTAAAATTTTTGGATAAAGTTAAAGATAACATTCTTCAACTGTTTTATCTTTAAAGAGATGTCCTATAAAGACAGAGGAAGTAAAGTTTTGGTTTTTGTTAATAAAAAAAGGAACGTTTGATTGTTTTTAAGGTAAGAAAAATATATTTTTTAATTAATATCTCTCGGACAAAGAACATGACAGATTTATTTTAAATCAATTACAGTCGAACCTCGTTATAACGTCCCTCGATATAACGTTTACCTCGATATAACGTCCTTTGTCTACGGTCCCTTCAATAAGGACCCCATATTAATTGGACCTCGTTATAACATCAACCTCGTTATTACGTCATTTTTTTGCGGTCCCTTAAAAAACATTATAACGAGGTTCGACTGTATAACTATCAATACACTTTTAAATTAAAATATCAAAGTCCTTAGATTTAACCAAAAGCTGACAATTAACTTAAAAGGATTTGTCAAGTTTCGTAGTTTTTTGAATAAAATTTTTCCACTTTTTTTGGAATGAAAAAAATTATAAATTTTATAAACTGTTGCAAACGCCTTTATGTAATTTTGAAACATACTTTTTACATGTATTTGCCATTTAAAATTATTTACGCTTTTAAAAAAAAATAAAGAAGAAGATTTGATTAAATAAATAAAATATAAAAAATAATACTATTTCGGATAAGAAAAAACATAAATGCGGATTTTTTCAATGAAAAAACTAAAAATATTGTTGCCGCGAAAATGTATTTCAACAGCGTCAACATCAAAAAAGAATAAAAACACATTTATGCCCTAATGGTTTCATTTTTCAGCAGAAATAAAATGTCACACTTGACACACATTATTTTATTCATTTTGACCATTTTTTTGCTTTGAATATTTCAGATTTTTTTTTATCATTTAAAATTTTGATGTTGAAACCCAACTTTCTTTATGCGACTTACAACAAAAAAGAAAAAAAAATTGCTGTAATAAAGAAGAAAAAAACCGAAATAAAACTCATTGAAACTTTGTTTTCCTTGAGTTTTTTTTTCATACTTTGATCTGTCATTTAATTTCTACTTTTTAAAATCAAGTAGATGGTGCAGGACTGCAAATTTTTTTATTTTTAGTGCTTGAATAACTAATTAAAGAATTTGAAAGTGAAAATCAACAATAATGAACTCATTTACGTAAGTTTTAAAAAATTTAAGGTTTCAAATTTATCCAAAAAATTCAAAAAACAATCCTTTTTTTTATAATAATAAATTACTATTGAAATTATTCGCAGTTTTTGTTTAAAAAAGAAAAACTTTGTCTTTCAGATTATTTCTGTTCCATGCTTGAGCAGCAGAATATTTTAATAAAAAATCAATACCGGGATGATTTCCGGAATCATATAATTTTCTTATATTTCTTTTTCTTCGAATAATTTCACGTTCAGTATCAACATATTTCGACGCACGAGCTTTTAAAAGTTCTCCACATTTCGGTCCATATTTTTATATGTTTAGGTCAAAAAAGAGAGGCCATTGCCTAAATTGTTTGCCAGGCAGCGGACGATTGGACAGAATGTTGCTCATAATTAAAATCTCTACCCAAACGTCATGAAAAATTGGTGGTTATAGGCTTTTTATTTGTTTGACCTTTTTTCCCTTTAATGGTTTGCCTTATTTTTATTATTTTTCACCATTGATTTGTCTTTTGGAAAAAATATACTCAAACTTCCGCAGCATCACTAAAAAATAATTTAATCAATCATTTCTTTCCCTATTTAAAACTAGGCTGCAACGATCAGGTTTGTCCTTTTTGATCATCAAAATTTTTCATATAAAAATATTTGCGGAGATGCATTAATATTTTTTTAAATAAAAAACTTTAAAAAAGAACATATTTTTCGACGTCAGAAAAATGTTTTGCTTTGGGATGATTGTTTTATTCAATAAAAACGATGCATTACAACTTTTTATTTTTTTTAAATATTTTATTTTCATTTTTTCTTTGATTATTTTGTTTTCATGATAAATATTTACTTTACAATGATTAAAAAGCCAAGTTGATAATTTAATTTTTATAACAGATGTTTATTAAGAGACATTAATTAACATAACATTGAAAGTATTTTTTCGCAGATAAAAGATTTTTGTGGTAACTTCTTATACATATTTTTAAAAAAATAATTTTTTCAGTGAACGACTCTTTTTCTTTTTTTTTCTCCTTTTTAAGAACACACAGAAACACATTTGACGGATATTTTTTTATTGCTGAAGAAAATTGATTATTTTTGTGTGACTTGTTTTATATTTTTCAAACTAAAAAAGCAGTGCTCAAAAATTGATAGTATTATTTTCTTCAGAAGAAACACATATAATTTCTTTAAATATTTAATAATTTTTTGCAATAATTAATTGAAAAAAAAGGTTGATAAAATATTAATAATAACTTTTCTCTAACAGTCGAATTTATGCTCTAACCAATTTAATATTAGGAATAGGCATTGCAGCGAACTGCTTCATATTATATTGTTATAAATTCATTTTTCAAATACCATCCAAACGTTAAACTTCAAAACATTTATTGTGGACGAAAAAAGAATAAATCGTTCAATGTCATAAAACTAAAGAAAGAGATAATTTTTATGTTTTGTTCACCGCAAAAAATCCAAATTGATAAAATTCCTGATAATTTTATTCAATTTGATTTCATTTGAAACACAATTGAATTTGCAATAAAAGACATAAGCTTAAAATTAAACTTTGAAAATAAACTGCTGTTTTGATAATTATGGTTTTTACTTTTTCGATTTAAAATAAAATTAACTTTTTTAAACTATTATGCTAGTATAGACCAAGATTGTACAATTTTTATTTTTAATGAGCAGCATCTTTTATCAGTTCGGTAAATGTAAATAAAAAAGGCAGTTTCGCTTTTTTACAAAAGTATAAATGAAATATACAAAATAATTTTAATTTATAAACTTATCCTAAAAATTCAAAAAGCAAAATTTATTTTCTGTCGCTTTCTTTCATTTTGAAAGAAAATCACAATGTCTGCTCTTTTTACAGTTGCAAAACTGGCGCAGAAAAGACTGATTTTTATTTGTTTTTGTTCAGGTTTTTTCGAAAAACCTTAAATAATTGCAGTCATCAAAAAATCAAAAGCACCACATTTTGTGAATGTCGCTGTCGCAAAAGTGTTACACTTTTTACAATTTAGTCATTCATTTCAAAATGTTTGCTTCTTTTTTATTTTAAATTTTTAAATTACAAAATGCGAATCAACAGTTGAAAATTTTTTGTATGCTTATTTATAAAAAGAATACCTGGTCAACGCTTTTGCTTTCCGTTTTCTTGAAATCATCTATTATTAATATTTTCATAAACATTTATGATCAACAACATTCCTTTAAAATTTTTTTTATTTAAAATACACAAAATATTATGAAAAAGCTTTTTGTTAAAATATATCAAAATTTTGCTGTTCTTGCCATTTGCATAATTGAGATTCTTGTCAAATAAAATAAAGATTAGCATATTTCCCGAATTTTTGATACATTTGAACAATCTGAAAATATATATATATATATATATTAGAAATAAAATTTTCGTCATCCTATGTTCTTAATTTATTTGTGATATTTGAACACATTAATTTACCCATTTTTTATAGGTTAAAAAGAGTTAGAAAAAAAAGCTGTTATTATTAATGATTTTTTTAATTCTAACCATTTCTTTTTTACAGGTTTTTAAATTAATCTCATGAATGAAAGGATATACATAAAACACTAGAAAATATTTGTCATATAAAAAATAAAATATTCAAAAATGCGAAACCGTTTAGTTTTGTCAAAAATAACTTGTGAGATCATAAATGAAAAAAAAACAAATTTTTTATTTGCTTTTTTCGCTGCCTTTTTTGTGTAAAAAATAGACTTTTGTTTTGAGTATACACTTTTCACTGCAAAGAAAAGAAATCGATTTCGCAATTTATGAAATAACTTCAGCGCGGTAACAAAAAACAATTTTTCCATTCGACAAAAACAAGTGCTAACAAAAATGCAACATTTTATTTTTTGTCTTTTTCTTTAGAGTAAAAACGATACACAAAATGTGGTTTCCGTTGACTTTCATTGAATATTTGAATGAAAAAGTCTTTAAACTGGAGCGCATTACCATATCCAAATATTTATATCAATCACATTGTTTCAACAAACACTATGTGCAACAAGCGATTCGATAGATAATAATTTAAATAAAACTACTGCACTTTTTTCATATATTTTGATACTAGTTTTTTAAAAAATCGAGGGAATTGAATATTTTTTTCAACATCTGCAACAATAAAAAACGTTGTTTTAAAAGTTAGAATTGCAAGAATGTGGATAATTTTTTTTTAACTGTTAATGAAGTTGAAATTTTGTATTAAACATTATATATTTAATGTTTCACGAACGATCCAACCCACGTTAAGAAAGAACTCTTTTAGATTACTCTTGAATACAGTTTTCTCTTTTCTAAAGAAACATAAAAACAGTGTTATAAGAATTTTTAAACGAAACATTTGTTTTAAGTCTTTTAAAATTTCATGTTCATGAGAATCTGAAGCGCAAGTTTAGAAATATTTAGATTTTTAATGGTGAAATCCGTTTTTTTGGGATTTTTTGAATTTTAGTGTTGAAAAGATATTCCCCAAGAAGTAAGCATTTCTTTCATATTACTTAATCTCATAAAACATAAATCACATATTAAAAAGAAAAATGAAGACATTCAAACCTTTTGCAAAAAATAAAAAAATACGTTTTCTGTCTGCACTTTGTAGAAGAAAAAAGTTGGGCAAAGACAAATGTTCTTTTCGCACTTTTGACGCCTTTTTCAATGCGAAAATCCACATCTGTTTTCTAAGATGATCTATGCTGCAAAAAGAAACCAATTTTTTTTTGCGATTCACCAAAACAAAATCAATATAAAGAGAATATTTGCACATAAAAATTAAATTTTTATTCAACGAAATCTGTATATCTGATACTGCATTTCAAAAATTTTTTAAAAATGAGTTGGAATATGATTGACTGCTAGTTTCAGCGATTTTTTCCTTTTGAATTAGGTTAATGAATTTACAAGGGAAAAAATTGGTGTTTTGCCACTCGAAACAAAATAATAAAAAATTCAAAAAGGATAACCGATTTTCTTTCTTTTTTGATTAACAAAAAATGAGAATGTCTGTTGCTGTTTGTAAAAATACTATTTATTGATGGTGATATTGTAAAAACTAAGTTAAAGAACTAAAAAAGTGGTAAAAGAAGAACATTTATTTTTCACTTCCATCGCCTTTTTACAGTGTACAAATCAACATCTTTTTTCTAAAAAGACCCGTGTTGCAAAAAAACAAAAATCTGTTTGATTTTCGATCAACGAAAGTGACAATAATAATAAAATGGACACAAAATATAACACTTTATATTTTCCCATCTGTTTGTGTCAGTGTTTCATTGCTCGTAAAGTCGATACAAGAAGTTTGGTGTTTTGGATTAGTTTTGAATTTTTGAATCTAAAAACCTTTAAACATGATTTGGTTAATAACCGGTTTTAATTTAATTTTAGAAAAGACGGTCATCACTGTTCAAAGACATATCCTGCAAACCATTCTAAGTCCATTATTAATTTTTTTATGCACATTTAAGATCACCGCCTTTAATGTTCTTGAAAAAAAGGTTCAGAAATAATGTCATTATGATTATTGTCAGTTGGAGAAAAAAAAAGCAATTTGTAAATTTTTAAATCGTAATCTCAAATTTGCCTTGGTGCCCCGTATGCAAATATTTTTTTCAATCCAAAAAAATCGCGTCCCGTCCCTCTAAAGGAACGGCCGGGACGTGGCAGGACTAATTATCCCTCGGCCATACCGACATGGGATTTAAAATTAAAACAAACTTAACCTTCAAATTTTATTTTAGTTAGAAAAAAATAAGTAGTTTTAAAAATTTCCTTTTTGACAAAAAATTTTTTTTTGTTGAAAAAGCCCAAAAAAGGGTGATTTGAATATTTTTAAATACAACTCGTTGAAATCTGTCATGCTAATATAAAAAAAATCCTGAAAAAAATCTATTAATATACAAAAACAACGTGATATTTGCATTAATTAAAAATTTTAATTTAATTTAATTTATTGAACGTTTAAAGGTCATTTATAACATGTATACGTTGTTGTTAGACATAATTTTGTTTGTGAAGGTTGCATTATTCGGTCGAAGTATATTGCAATTTTTTGAAAAATTTTTAGCACTTTTTTATGTTGAAATAATTAAGTTATTGTGACTTTAATTTTGTTCTAATAGAAACAAATTTTGCCTTTAATGTTAGCAATGTTTGTTTGTTTATTTGAAAATTTCTTCTTTTCTTTCAGTTTAAAATGAGACACACATTTGATAGACGTTTTTTTTTATTGCTGCTGCCAGCTGCCCTTTTTAAATGCGACGTGTTCAACATTTCTTTCTTTCGGGACAAACTGAAAATCAATGAATTTTTTTGAATGTTGTTTTTTCTTTAGAAAAAACACGCAAAGTTTATTTGAATATTTAATAGTTTTTTCGCAGAACTCAATCGTAAAAAAATGACAATTATATGATAAACAACTTTATTTGTACAAAATGTAATAAATTCTTGAAGCTTTCATTAGTGAACTAAACATACAATGGTGACTGCTGCACATTGCATTATATTATTTTAAACAAATCCACTTTTTCAAATCAAAAGCTAAACTTCATTCAAAACATTTATTTAACAATGCATTGTTTTGTAATGATATTCTGATAATCACGTTTTCAATTTGTAATTTTTCGGGACTGTTCCAGGCTATGAACAAACATACCCTCTTTTATTGAAAGATTTAATTCGGGCTTGTTATATGAAGTTGGAGAAGTTTTTTGTTTCATTAATAATTTTCGCAGCGATAATAATTTTAACATTTTTTGCTCAAAATAAAAAAATTCTACTTTTTCTGTTGTTGCAAAAAAAAATTAACATTATCAAAAATGAAAAAAAAAAGATATTTCTTTCACATGAATTACTATATATAATTTTTATTATACAAAAATAATTTAAATTTTCAAAATTTATTCTAAAAATTCAAACGGGACAACTGAATTTCTGTCACTTTCTTAAATAGGAAATGTCTGCTTATTTTGCATCTTTTTTGTTACACTGCAGTTGTAAAAACGGGCGCAGAAAAAGTATTCTTTTTTTGAAGATTTCAGTCAATCGATATTTCATCATTCAATGACTGCAAAATATCATTTTATCACAGTTTGTACCACAAATAACAATCAAAAATATAACACCGACAATTTCAAAGCAATAATTATTTAAAAAATAAAAGCATTGAAATGAAACATAATTATTTTTATTTCCATCACGTTATCTCCCACAACAACAATATCATCCAAAATTTTGTAATCAGCATCGACCCACCTTTTATGGTAATAATAATTGTACTTTTTTTGCTCTTTTTTGCATCAATTTTTTTCGTTTGTCTTTAAATTCGTGTGAAGAATAATCAATAAATTAGTTTTTAATATTTTAATCTAACGATATTTTTGTTAAATATGTTAGCAAAAAGATGAAAATTACGACCAACAGAATTCTTTGTTTCTGGGAAAATTAAGTGTCAAGCTTACAGTTTTGATGAAAAAATTTGTTTTCACAAATTCAAATTTTAAATGAACTTAAAATGTCGAATATCAAAGATCACTGCAATTAAATTCGTTTACTGATGTTAAAATTCCATTTGTCCGTGATATATCCATTAAAATTTGGGCCTCACTAAACGGTGGATGGACGGGTCCAGTGGAGTGGACGTCTAAACGGTGGATGGATTGCTAAACGGTGGACGGATTGCTAAACGGTGGATGGATTTTTTTGATTTTAGGGCTTAAAAAAATTCAAGTTTTTTTGTTTCTACCGTACTCTCATTTTTTTAATCTGCAATTTTTGGGAGGAAGAATCCGGAAGGATTTCGATGAGAGTACGGTAGAAACAAAAAAACTGAAATTTTTTTTAACCCAAAAATCAAAAAAATCCATCCACCGTTTAGCAATCCATCCACCGTTTAGACGTCCACTCCACTGGACCCGTCCATCCACCGTTTAGTGAGGCCCTTAAAATTTTTTATCTCATTCAAAGGCGGAAAATAATAGAATTATTTTAAACTGTTTTGTAATAACTGCATGAATGTTTTTTTTTCATTTATAAATGTTGAATAAATGTTTGAACTTATTTTAAATAACGATTTGTCAGCATTTGGAACAACACCGTATTAAAAAGATGTGCAATCAAAAGAAAAAATTAGACAATTTCAACTTATTATTGTTCTGAATGTGTAGGAAATAATATATAATTATTACTTATTCTTACATTTGTCTTTCGTTTTAGTTTTTGGGTAAGATTTGAAATGTAAAACTAAAGAAAGAAAAACGGTTCCTACGCTTTTTAAAATAAAATGTTTAAGCTTTATTCAGCATTTCTTCTGTGTCGATCTAACAAGAAATATATTTAAAAAATGCGGAAAGAGAAAAAATACACGAAAAAAAATATTGCTTTTAATTTTTCTTTCAAGCTAAAAATCAAATGAATATTTTTTTTTAATGTTTTGTAAATAAACATTTTTTAAATGAATACTTGAACTTTGTTAAGTCACCCTAACAAAAATATGTACTAAAAAATGTTAACAAAGTGCTTGTGTCAATTGCCACATTTAATATAAATATTTAAATTTGGAATTTTTACTCATGCAAAATTTGAAAGACACAATTTGTTTAAAAACTACGAATATGTTTTACGTTTTCATTATTTTGGATAGTAATGAAACTTAAAAATTGTTTATGCAGAATTATAATAAAACTGATTTAAATTCTCCATTGCAATTTAAAATTTTTTTACAGCACGTTCGAGGCGGATTAGCATTTTACAAATTTTTGCTTCATATTTGGTCGTTTCTTTATTTCATGACATTCTGTTAATTTCTACAGTTAGTAAACATGCTTAACTAACATATGCACGAGGGATTTTTTGATATTTTAAGTTAGAGCGATTCGCCAGCCCAATGAAGCCAGAAAGCTAAACCTTTGCCAAAAAATAGCTTCATCGGGCTGGCAAATCGCTCCAACTTAAAATATCGCAAAATCCCTCGTACATATGTTATTTAAGCATGTTGACTAACTGTAGAAATTAACAGAATGTCATGAAATAAAGAAACGACCAAATATGAAGCAAAAGTTTGTTGCAAATTTACGTTTTTGCGAACGTGCTGTGTTTTGTATGACAAACGGCTGCAAAAAAACTAAAGTTTAATGCAATGCAACAAATTCTCTCGATGCTCCTAGTGATTACTGATTTAGATTTGAGTTAACAATTTTTGAGAGTTTGCAAACAAAAAAAAATTATCATGCTTTGTGAACTTTATGATTTATGCGATTTTTGAAGAACAATTTTAATGCCATAAAAGTTAAGTTATAAAAAAACTTTAGTTTCAAAAAGCAGTTTTTTTGATGACAACTTGTTTCATTCTTTTGGTCGTAAAAATTATTAAATTTTTACTAAATTTTACCAATTATGATGGTGGAATAGAATTGCAAAATATTATATATTTTTAATGCCTTTTACACAATTGTGGACTACCAATGCCAAAATGAAAAGACAACAGTAAAAATACAAAATGATTCTGTTTTAAAAAATAATCAAAAATTCAAAAAGCACAATCCATTTTCAGCTTATTTTATTCCATTTAAAAAACATATGACAATGTCTGTTGGTTGTTGAAAACGAAAAAATGATTTTTTGATTTTTGTTGCGCTTTTTTTGGTATTTTTCACATAATTTTTTTGTTCTGGTCTTTTCTTTCGATTTTAAAATGATCGATGAAACTATTTTTGAATCTTTGAGAAAATCGGTATTTGCATTGAATAGATTATGCAAAAGGATGCAGTGTTTGAATACGCATGCTCTGACCAAAATTTCAATCTTCAGTTTTGAACGAATAAATAAATTTTTTTACATACAGAATAAAATATGGGCTTCACTAAACGGTGGATGGATTGCTAAACGGTGGATGGATTTTTTTGATTTTTGGGTTAAAAAAAATTCAAGTTTTTTTGTTTCTACCGTACTCTCATTTTTTTAATCTGCAATTTTTGGGAGGAAGAATCCGGAAGGATTCTGATGAGAGTACGGTAGAAACAAAAAAACTTGAATTTTTTTTAACCCAAAAATCAAAAAAATCCATCCACCGTTTAGCAATCCGTCCACCGTTTAGCAATCCATCCACCGTTTAGACGTCCACTCCACTGGACCCGTCCATCCACCGTTTAGTGAGGCCCTAAAATATTTAAAAACCAAAATGGATCAGTTTTGTCACAAAATTTCTGTGAGATTTGAAATGAAAAATGAATAAAAGATCTTAAGAAACTTTTTTCTTTTCTTTTTTTGCAGAATTTTTTTGTGTAAAAAATATGCATCGTTTTTGAATATTCACTTTTCACTGCAGAAAAGAAAAACAGATTTTGAAATTTTGGGGTTTTGGGGAAAATGCTAAACGAACAGATGAAAAAAATCGTTTTTAGTCTATTTTTTGTTTTTCAGCAAAAACCAGCCGTAAAATGTTTTTGTGAATATTTGAAATTTAAACTCAAATTTTTTGCATAAATTGTTAAACGATCTCATTTTGTTAAGTGTACACTTTTGATTAATAAAAGTAGTAATAAATGACATTGCTAAATCTATATTCAGTTTAAATTTAAAAGTAATTTCTATGTTTTCATCAAAATTACGCTTTTGTTCCAGTGATTTTTACCAATCATGAGAATTATTTATGTTGAAAAAACAATAACTTTGTGAAAATTTTCCTTTTTTCAACAAAATTTGCTTAATTTCGGATAACACGAAATCTTATAAAAGTTTTTAAAGATTTTTTAACTTTTTTTTAAAATTTTTTATAATCAAAAATGTCAACCTTTCAGTTTTATCACAAAAATTTTGTGACAATTGATATCAAAAATGAAAACAAAGAAAATTTTATGTTTTTATCGGAAAAATTGAAACCTTATTTTGTACGGTTTTCAAGTTTTTATTATATCAAATAAAATTTTTATTTTTTAAGCTACTGTGCTGTTGTAACAATTTTGCGAAATTTTTACTTTTTAATGAAATATAAAGTTCAACATTTTTATGAGAAAAACATAATTAAAAATAGCTACGAAAAAAGATAGTTCTTTGATAGAAATCACTACATTATAGAACAATCATACAAAAATAATTTAAATTTTCAAAATTTATCATAAAAATTCAAACAGCACAATTGATTTTTCTGTTTCTTAAAAAAACAAAAATGTCGGCTCTATTTTTTCCTATTTTTTGTTACACTGCAATTTCAAAACTAGCGCAGAAAAGACTAGTTTTTCCTATTTTTGTTCAATTTTTTTAACACCAGTTTTTTTTTAGTTTTGCAATTAAAAGTTGAAAGAAATGACTAATTTTGTGACATTGTTCATTTTGAATATTTGAGTCAATCGATATTTCATCATTCAATAACTGCAAAATATCATATTATCACAGTTTGTATCCAAAAGAATTATCCGAAAATATATCACCGTCAATTGAAAAATGACGATAATAATTTAAAAAATAATTCATTGAACTTAAACATAATTATTATTATTTCCGTCATCTTATCCGCCACAACCACAATATTATTTACACTTTTATTATCAACATTGACCTACTTTTTTATTAATAATTGTATTTATTATTTTGAGTTAGTGTTTTATACACAATTTACTGTCTTCTTCTTTCCACTAAACATTACCAAAAAATGTGCAGCCCTAAAAATTCGCGAGCAAAATAACTTTTTTGGTGTTTGTTCCGCCTTTTTTTTTACTCTTTTTTGCATCTGTTTTTTTCGAAAGTCTTCACATTCGTTTAAAAAATGATAGATGAAATAATTTTTGAATATTTTATGGACATTTTTGTTAAATATATAAGCAAAAAGATCAAAATGTCTATTTCTAGCAAAATTGTTTGGACAAGTATACAGTTTTGATAAAAAAACATCTTAATACATTTTTAAATTTAAGATGAAATTAAAATGTCGAACTTTTTTGTTTTTTTTTGTTTTTCATATCTGTCTTCTAATGCAGTCGAAATTTTGAAAAATTTATATCTTTGATGCATAAAATTCTGATTATTTAAATTTTAATGTCGAAAAGATATTCAATGAAAAGATTGCTTTCTTTTGATATTATTGATTTGCTTAATTAAATATTTAAAAAGAAAAGGCATTCAAATATTTTGCAAACACATAGAAAATGAAAAAAACGAAATTTGATGAACTAAACAGAATAAAAATGTTTTTTGCCTTTTTTTATTTAAAAACCAACAATTATTTGCTAAAATGACCACTTGGCAAAAAGAATATATCTTTTTCAATCAAAATTGAAAAAATGGACAAAAAATGTAAGATTTTGTTTCTTATATCTTTTATTTGCCTATTTTGATTAATCGTAAAAACGATAGAAAAAAAGTGGTTTTTCTTGATTTGTTCTGAATTTTTTAATTAAAAAAGTCGTTAAACGTCGATATGTTTTTAACCAATTTTTCCACATTGAAATATTTATGGCACATCTTGAAAGCGAATAAAAATTCCATTTTTAATTTAAATAAATTTATTTCTTTGTTTAATTTCTGGTTTTTTAATTTATTTTAACAGTTTAGAGCGTTTGGAAACAAAATTATTGCCACACTTTATGTGGTGAATTAGTTAATTATAGTAATTCTGAATCATTAATGTTCAAGTGAAAACGCTTGATAAAGCCGCGATAAAGATTTCAGAATTTTTAAAATTTAAAAATATTGTCTTGTTCATTTTTTAAATATAAGTGGCTTTAAGTTGGAAAAATCAACATCTTTTTTTCTAAAGACCCATGTTGCAAAAAATCAAAAATATTTTTTTCATTCGACATAAGAAAGTGATAATAGTAAAATGGACAGAAAATGTGTGCCACAACAATTCCCAGCATTTATTTTCTTAAAAAAATTGAAAGAAGGAATTTCCACTTTAAAAAAATTATACAGGCATCGGGGACTAAAAATCAGGCAAAATGTGTTGTTCTTTTTTTATTCACCACTGCAGTCCTCCGTACCCCATCTTTTTTTATCATGATAAAAAAGATGGGGTTTGTAGGACAATGAATTTTTGAGTCGAAAACACAGAATTTGTACAATAAAAACTTGTTAAAAGTAGGATTTCCTTCATCAAAATTCCCTCTTTAAGGAGCATTCTGATGAAGAAAAAGGATGCAACATGTTGGCAAGAAACAATGGTCAATTTTTGTGAAGTTGCTTCATTTAAATGTTAATAAAAATAATAAAATATACCAAATACTTTTGTCTTGAATGTCGAAAATTTTTTGACATTTGTAAAAGCAGTTGAAATTAATTGTTTAAATTGATAAAAAGTTTAAATTATTTAGATTAAAAAAAGATATCTTGTTTTCTGATAATAGTTTTTTTTACTCTTTTGGATTTCAAATTAAATTAATCTTTTCTCTACAAATATGATGGAGGAATAATTTTGCTAAATTTATATTTTTAAAAATGATCAACAGTGAAATCGGATAGCAAAGTGACAAAGGAAGTGATGCTCCCTTCACAAAAACTGTTACACAAATGTGTCACACAAAGGTAATTTAAATTTTCAAAAATTATCTAAAAATTCAAAGCACAAACAATTTTTTTGTTTGTTTCAGAAAAAAAAAACGAATGGCAATGTCTGATCTTTTCGAATTTTTTATTACACTGCGATTACAAACCTGACGCTAAAAATTTTCTTTTAGTTTTTGTTTCGCTTTTTTTTGCACTTTTTTGCATCAGTTTTGTCTTCGGTCTTCATAGTCAATTTTAAGAATGATCGTTTAAATAGTTTTTTGAATATTTAAAAAAATCGTTATTTGCCTCGAATAATAACATATTATTTTATGGAAAAGGTTAAAATCACAGCCAACATAATCCTTATGATTTGAAAAAAAATAGTGGTTTTGCCCAATTTTTATCAAATAAATTTATTTCTACACAATCGCGATTTAAAATAAGCTAAAAATGTCAATTTTTTCGTTTTTTGTTTATTTTTGTTTGCGTTTTTTTAAAATCACAAATGTCATGAAAAACAAAATATTTGAGTATCATCTTTGGTAATTTTAATGAATCAATGTCAACCATAAAAATATGATAGAAGATTAATTTGTATTCTTCTTTTAAATTTACTTAAATCGACAAACACTTTTTGTTAAATCAAATAAATAATTAACTAAAATCTTAAACAACGTCCTTCCAAAAGTCTTTCAAGTAAAATTAGTATTATTTTACTTTTCTAATTAAATACTCTTTTTTTCAAAACTGTTGTTGCATTTGGCAATGTTAGCGTTTTTTGCTATTTAAAACTTTTATTTGTATTTTTCGTGTTTCGATGTTCAAATGAAAATTTGCACTTTAGTTTGACATAAAAAGTATCATTAAACAAAATATTAAAAAGTGCCAAATTAAGACAAAAATTGTAGATTAAAAAACAACGAAGGTTTTGTTTTTCGGCCATTGAATATTTCTTTTGACACTAAAAATGAAAGGGTGACCTTTGTTTTTCATTTATTTTTTTACGAAATAAATGTGTTTTCTTCTTATTCTTTAAAAGTGGAAAAAAGCAAAGAAAAAATTTTGGAAAGAAAAAGATGTGAAAAAATAATGGGAAAAAGGAGAGGAAAAAAAGAAAGCCGCAGTTTTGAAAGAAGCAGCAAAAACCATGGGATGCAAGCAGCCGATATAAAGCCATGAGTGAGAACATAAAAGAAAAGAGAGGAAAATGCAGTTTTATAATGTTTTTTCTCTAAGAGAATAAAGCTTGCATGCATGCTTATATGCCTGGAGGGTGCTTACAACTAACTCCAACCGAGACCATATAGCAGCAGTAGCTTTTTTGTGTTTATCTTTTTCCTTTCTTTTTCTCTCTCATTTCATTTTCTTGCCTCTGGCTATTTATTTTTTTGCCATTTTTATTATAAAAATATTATTATTAAAAACGCAATTTCAGCAATCATGGAATCCAATATAAAAAATGTTTTTTTTGCAAAAATATTTTATCTTATTCTTTCTTCATTTTTTTTTGTTTTCTTTATCCCTCTTAAAAAAGAGAAAAATCTTTAAAAACCAAAAAAAAGTTGTTTTTTTTTTCTTGAAAGCTTTCATAAAATTTTTGTTTCAAAATTCAAAAATTAAGAGTTCTGTTAGTTGGCTGTATTTTTTGGGTTTTTAATTGCGTTCTTTTAAATTGTTTTTGGCATTTCTATTTTGGGATGTTTTTGTCCAACAAAATTTCTAGGTTTTTGTTTCGTCAGTCTTTTTGGCACTTTTTTCATTTTTGATATTCTTTATATTCCTTTTAGAAATTTTTAAAATACAATCTGTATTAAGCGCAGCGTGGTTAATATTGAAATTTAATTGTTAACGTTTTGTTTTCCAATTTTTTACGTGAACCATTTTTATTCCATTTGTGTTTTTGTGAATTACACTTTCTATCAAAAAATTTGCATATTTCCAGGCTGTTTAAACTCAATTATTTGAATTACATTTAAAAAGTATAAAATGGCATCCGATCTTCCAGTTACTCAACAGCTTCCACCAGATATGGAATATCAAGATCAAATGATTAAAGAGCAGGAAAAAGAAGAGGATATGTCATTGGCACAAAATTTAAAAGAATCAGTAAAAGAAATGAAAGAAGATTTGAAAGAAGCAACTCACAATTTTGCTGAAAACTTAAAAGAAGGTGCAATAAGTTTAAAGAATACTGCAAAAACTGTTGCATCACATGCTGATGAAATTTCACATGACATCGTTAATGGATAATTATTTTTTTCCGATTATTAAAGATATCAATTTTTAAAAATGTATTTATTTTTTATATCAATTGCAACTTGGATATATGATTTTTAAAAATTTTTTATTTCTCGCAAATTTGAATTTATTTAAAATTGTATACAATAAATAACAATCTTTACTTTCAAAACTAATTTGTGAAAAATTCAAGCAAAAGAGCCCATTACAAATGTTACAGTTTTATGAGAAACATATAAAAAAGATTCTCTTTTTTGCAAAATGTAAAGATAATCAAATTCTAAACATGTTTATGTTGCGAACAGTTTTAAACAGCCGATTTTATTTATTTATGCCCAGATACAAACATATTCTTTGAATAATTGTTCCAAAAGAAGGTTATAGCTTTTGTTTTCTTTATAACTTTGTAAAACAGCATTGACTAATTCATCATTTTTTTCATTATCGCTATAAATTTTATTTTGTATTTCTGCAAGGACTGCATCGATTGATGAAGGTTTCCGATTTGAAGGTGCACAACAAAGTTTTGCATCTATTTTATAATGATAACTACTTTCATATAATAGTTGAGCGGGGTCTGAATATGTTTGAAAATTTGGATTTAGTGTTTCTGTAGTTGTTGTCACGGGTGTTGCATAATTTGAGTTATTGCTATCAACTGCATACCCTTCTGTTACTGAAGGAAAAACGTCGTCCTCAGGGAGGGCACAGCATAGCCAATCACCTATAGGGATCGATGGATATAAAACACTATGTGAATTTGAAGAGATTGGGGTAGTCGAATTTTGAGGACAATTATCTTCATATACTTGTTGCCCTTGGCTATCATATGCATAAGATGAATGTGTTGTAAAATTTGGTGTTAAAGAGAAACGTGAAATAACAGGATTTATAGTTTCTGCATTAGTTGGTCCCGTTGTTGCACAATTTGAGTTATTCCTATCAAGTATTGTGTTAGGCATTTGAAAATCAAAATTCTCATGGAAAGAAACAGTATTTGTAGAAATATTTGTATGTGCCGTTTCAGCTCCCATATCTGCAAATGATGAATGAGTATAATTATTTGACGAAGATGACCAAGGCTCTGCTTCGAAGTGTGCAGTAGTAGTTTTGGCGGTAGTGGTGATTGTTACATGGGAATCTTCTGTTATTGCAACTGCAACGCTTTCTGTTGTAACTTGAAATGCGTCCTTTCCATTGAATCTTTCTTTCGGTGGCAAGCAAGAATAATTGTTTAAAAGTTTTTTAACTATTTCATCATGGCTAACGCCGTTAATAAAATCTTTGTTAAGCTCATTAATAAGTTGATCATTTTTGGTACACAGTTGTACAGCTAATTTATTATATTCTCTAAAGCGTTTTTGGCTGTCATTATCTTGAGTTCTTTTTCTTTTACGTTTTTCCTCTTCATTTAAAGTCAAACGTGTCGACTCAGATGTCGGCATATGAACAACGGATGTTTGATTTAGGTTTGAATTAAGGCTAGGAATCGTTGACCATGTTGAAGTTGTTACAGTAGACGACAATGTCGTTAATGGATTAATAGAATCCATAAAATTATCGACACACCAGAATTAAACAAAAATCAAAAAAATAAATAAAAGTTAAGCTTTGTCATTATTTTTTTGGCTGTTTTAAACAGAATTAAACTTTTTTAATCGCCCTTCTTTTTACTGATAAAAATTTCTGACAAAGAATCGAGTCAATTGTTTATTGAAAAAATGAGTCATGTCACATGTGGTGCTTTGGTAAAAATTGAATAAAAAAACTATCCACATATTTGTCTCGATTTGCAAAAAAAGACAAAATTAATGATAATAAAAATCAATTCCAGATAAATCTGCCAATTTTTTCTTAAATGTTTTAGAAACAAGAAAATAAAAACGATGCAACGGGAAGAAAGGTTACGAAAAACATGATGTTCTTTTATTACAATTATGATCTCACAATTTTAACTTGAATGAACATCGAAAAGCTCGATGATTGTGATTGATATCTCATAAAAATAGTTTAAATACTACTTTGGTTTCTGTATCTCTGGCTCACGTGGCTAAAACGATGAAGAAAAAATAAACGTGTCCGTTAATTTTTTCCCGGTACTCTAAATTAATAAATTTTTTTTGTTATTTTGGCACTTTCATGATACCGCGAAAACGGCGAAAAAGTGAGTTTGGCAAAAAACTACAAAGGGCATATTATAGCCCTATCCATGGTTAATAACTTCCCAAAATTTCAAAGCTCAATCTTATCTAGTTTTCTGTAGCCACAATTTTAAAGTAACAGCAAAACATCAAAAACATGAAATTTTGCTCAAAAAATCTGAAAAATGGCTGAATTACATATTTTTAAAATTATGGCTACAGAAAACTAGATAAGATTGAGCTTTGAAATTTTGGGAAGTTATTAACCATGGATAGGGCTATTATATGCCCTTTGTAGTTTTTTGCCAAACTCACTTTTTCGCCGTTTTCGCGGTACCATGAAAGTGCCAAAATACACTAACTACCGTATTTTCAACATGATGCCAAATTGGGGCTAATGAATATTTTATAGTTTTTTCTTAACAGATGAGCTAAAACAAGCATATTCAATAACCCCTGAACACCAGTTAGTTCAAATCATGACGTATGCAAATTTTTTCAAAGGTGGCCATAAACTTTTGCAACACCCATTTTTAACATTTATTACTGTTAAAAAATTACTCCGGGGTATTTTAAGGCAATTTCCAGGATTTATAGGTTTTCTGACATGCGAAATCCGAATATCGATAGTGTCAATAATTATCTTTTCTTTTTAATACAGTAACAGCCATTTTCAGGGTGGCTATAAACTTTTGCAACGCACTTTAGATAGCTACGTTCGTACGCTTTACTGTCTCGATTTGAATTTCTTTTGTTGATTGCCGCTTCTTCTTTTGAACAATATCGTTTTGTGACAAAGTTTGGATGTTTTACAACACAATTTTGATCGCAAAGTTGCTTCACATTTTGATATTGATTAGTGATTGATTCATCATTATCGTTTAAAATCAATTCTCTAATACGTTGAAATTGTAGGCTAACGAAACCCCAGTCACCTGTAAATATGCCAACGCTTTCAATGATACCAGGAACACAGGGAAACAAAGAAAATGGGAGGAGGCAGTCTGATCCTTTGTTCTGTTGCCGTTTGAGGGAAACGGTGTGCCTCCTCCAAAACTAAAACACATACCATTTTCTTCCTTATGACCTTACAGGACCATCCGAGGCTTTGGAAGTTTTCGTTCCAGGACCAAAAATCAAAAAATCACGTCCCCCAAATTATAAAACCACAAATTTTTAAAAAAACTTTAATTTGTGTATGTAGCAGTTAATAGCTTTGTCATCTTCATGAATAACCTCGAAAAATAAGTTTCTTTTGCCTTCAATAACTTATTCCAGCAAAAAAAAAAATTTTTGCATTTTTTGTCATTTTTCCTCTAATTTTTGCTATTTTAAGCCTTTTTCTTCATTTTCAATCTAATGGCAGATTCGACCTGGAAGATCCCAACTAATGAACCTTGGTGGACATGTTAAGCATGAGTAGGGCTACCAAAAAGCATATAAGACATTTCTTAAATCTAACCATGGCACGTTTTATCGGCACTTAAAAAAGTGTCAAAAAAGTAAAAAATGCCATATTCAACTCGATGCCAAATGCACATTTTTTGATAAATCCACTTGATTTCTTCACAAATTTTATTTATTTATTGTATTTTTATAGTTTTAAACACTGCAGCCGTGACAAAGACCCTAAAAAATAATTTTCAGCTTAAATTTATGCAAATGTTAAAATAAATTTTTAAGGTTAAAATTGATAAACAAAAAGATGCAAATTCACTATTTGCACCAAAGAAATACAGGGTGTAAATTTTAACACGCATGGGTTTTACTCGCGTGAAAAACATAAAAATTTTAGGTTCCAGAACCTCAAATTTTCACAGAAGGTTTATATGGGCCTAAAGTTTGTTTTCCCAAATTTTCAGCCAAATCGAAGACCTAAACTTTTTTCGAGGATCTAGATCCTAGGTCTTGACAAAAAATAAAAATTTATAGCTTTTTGAATTCCTTACTTTATGGGCTATCAATTTGCTTTAAAGGTTTTTTCTTAATTTCTAAATTTTTAATTTAATAAGTTTTTTTTTAAATTAAAATTTTTAAAAATTTTCTAAGTCCGAGATTTTGTTAATGCATTCACGGACTTAGAAAATTTTTTAAAATTTTAATTTTTAAAAAAATTTATTAAATTAAAAATTTAGAAATTAAGAAAAAACCTTTAAAGCAAATTGATAGCCCATAAAGTAAGGAATCTAAAAAGCTATAAATTTTTATTTTTTGTCAAGTCCTAGGATCTAGATCCTCGAAAAAAGTTTAGGTCTTCGATTTGGCTGAAAATTTGGGAAAACAAACTTTAGGCCTATATAAACCTTCTGTGAAAATTTGAGGTTCTGGAACCTAAAATTTTTATGTTTTTCACGCGATTAAAACCCATGCGTGTTAAAATTTACACCCTGTATGGTCCAAACACATATTTCGCAAATGTCACAATTGCTGAACCTTCATTATTTTGTGCAGAAAATCGGCTTCTTGGAATACCTTGTGATTAACAATAACAATTGTTTGCATGATAGTGTTGTCTTTTGAATTAATTTTTTTAAGTAAATTTCTTGAAATGATGTAATAAAACTGATAAAAGCAAAAAAGTATATAGAAATTTTTGGCAAATAGAAGAGATGCATAAAAATGATTCCAAGAAATTTTGAAGAAAATCATTTTTCAATTTAAAAAAACGCAGCAGTTATTAAAATAACTGCTGCGCTTTGCCAGAAATTTTTTCTAAAGAAAATATCAATCATAACATTAATCGACAATTTTCACATCATTTTTAAACAGTGGAACATTTTTTTTACAATTTTCGTTCTTGAATTTCAAAATTACAAAAATAATTCTTTACATTTCTCATAGCAGCATTTTAGCGTCGCTTTTTTATTGCCACATTTTATTGAGACCAAAATTCGATTTTTTGCAATAAAATCAATATTTCTTTTGTACAGAAATAAAACTCACTTTTTTTCAAAGTCGAGACACCGGCGAAAAAAATAAAAGTCGATTTTAAGCTAGAAAGATGAAACTTTCAGAATACACTAATATGAGGTCAAAACCGCCGAAATCGAAGTCCGTTTTTGTTTAAGTGCCCTGAGGGCATTTGTGCCAAAACCAGGTGACCTAAAATGGCACTATTTTTTTAAAAATTATTTTTATAGTGGAACATGTTCTACCAACTTAGCTCTATCCAATGAACCCATATTTACATTTTTTTGGATCATTTTTGACCGAATGCCATCGAAATGAAAAGTGCCAAAATCGGTTTTTTGCAATTATCTCAAAATTTTCAATGGGGGATAGTCCTGGTTTTTTTACCATTTGTAGCCATTTTTACGGCAAACATAACTGTTCAGATCATTTTTTCTACTTTTGGGTGGAAGGCCTTCGTTTTCGGCAAAAATGCCATTTCAGCTTATCATTTTCTTTTTCCAAGATGAACAAAAAATGACGTTCTCATGTTCTGCTTCCATGGCGCAGTTGGTAACGTCTCGGCGTTGAGTGTCGAACCTTCTGGGTTCGAATACCTTCGATATTTTTAAATTTTTTTTAAAGAAACTATTTGAACTATTAAATTTAAACTTAAAATTTATTTATTAAGAAATTTACAATTTTCTTCTTAAAATATAAATTATGGGATTCGAACCTTCTGGGTTCGAATCCCTTCGATTTTTTTTTGAATTTTTTTAAAAAAATACACGTTTTACTATTTAAACATCGTCAAGAACGTTTTTTATGCTTTAAAAATGTTGTATGTTTAGAATAATTGGATAACATATTGGCTTTCTGTTTTTAAAACAGATAATTTATGATTTGAGATTTAAATGTCTTACATAAATAATTTATATTTTAAGAAGAAAATTGTAAACTTCTTAATAAATAAATTTTAAGTTTAAATTTAATAGTTCAAATAGTTTCTTTTAAAAAAATTTAAAAATATCGAAGGTATTCGAACCCAGAAGGTTCGACACTCAACGCCGAGACGTTACCAACTGCGCCATGGAAGCACAAAAGTGAGTTATAAAACGTTATAATTTTTTGATACCTTTTTTGAAAGTTTATGTCTATCAGTTATCTTTAAAAAACCAAAAAAAAATTTAAAAATGTAGTATCTTTCATTTATTTTTTTGCCGTTTTGAATATTATATAATTTTTATTTTTAATAATGATTATATTAAAAAACATAGTGTTACATTTTTAAAAAAAATTTTTGTCTACTATAGTTGAACAAGCAGTCATTAACATTAATGATTAGTTTTTTACCAAACGCCACGTTCAAGTTCGATTCTTTCCATATTAATAGAACCTTGCCAATAAATCCTGTCCACAAATTTGAAATCATCGCCTGGTCGGTAAAGATATATAAAAAAACAATGAGAACCGTGGTGACATGCCTTAATAAATTAAACATCACGCAATAACTTGAAAAATTCTTTAAATATATAACTTACTCGCAAACGGTCGTCTTTAAATTCGAGTAGAAGGGTAATATCTAATAATGAAAGACCAGGATTAACGGTTATTCCCTCATATCCTATATTCGTTTCGTTACTCCGAGAATGAATGTTACAATAAAACTTTGCCTAAAATTCTTTATATTGCTATATTAGTCCATTTAAACTAACCTGATTTTTATGACCTTCCATTCTAATATGAAATAAAGGTTTACGTCCTTGTTGTAATGTAAAGCTAAAACCCCATAGTCCTTGTGTTAACTTTCCTGTTACAAAAAGGTCTTTTCCTGCAACAATTGAACCAGGTGTAAATGAAATAACTTGGGGCTAAAATTGTTTTTGTCATTGTTTCTCATATTAAACGATCATACTGGATTAGAAATGTAAAAGGATAAATTAGATATATAGTTAGAAAAATTTCTTTCAATATTTTCATAGCGTGTTTGTAAAATTGAAGTTTTGCTTTCCAAATCTTGTTTTATCTTTTCGAACGAAGCAGTGGTATTCTCAAAATATTGTTTAATTTTTTCAGAAAGTTGGTTAACATTTTCGTATCGTGTTTGGAATATGGAAGTTGTGTTATCCGAAAGCTTTTTAAGCTCAGCAACCTGATTTTTAAATTCTATAATTGATATTTTTAAAGTAATTCCTCTAAACATATGTAAAAAATTACCTTCATGAAAAACTGGGTTAACAATTTGAAGTGTTGGCTCTGATCGAATTTCAATTTTTTGCGTTGATTCATATTTTGTTATTTCAATTCGCCTGTATAAAAGTTCTCCAGATGATTTTAATGTTTTTGCATTTATTCGATAAAGTAATAGATTTTTTGGAGTAAATTTTGTTCCTGTCCATTTCACATTTACATAATCTTTTTTGAGGTGCTTTTGAAGATCGTCTAAGCTTATTGTATCTTTGGAAATGCTATAAAACCGTATATTTGAAAATGAAATAGTTCATTTGAAAATTTTTTGAAAAAATTATAAAAAGGGCAAATTAACAAATAAAAACCAAGTTTTAGAGTCTTATTTTCTTTCATCTTCAAATTTCGCATGGTCTCCATAAGTAGACGTTAATCCAAAACTACAGTAGCGTTTAAAAGTTTTGACACTAAAAGTTTTTGCACTAAAACTTTGTTTCTAGAATAGGGGTCTATAGACTATATAGATATGATCCCTTGGCATATTTTGAAGCTCCATCTATGTTTTATCCAAAAAACACAACTTTGGACCACTATGGCCCTTTCACGAAAAATTTATGAAACTTTGATAAAATATAGATGTTCAAAAGTATCTTCAATACCCCTTCCTGTCAATTTTTCAAAGATGGGTCAAAAAGACCAAAAACAGCTAAAATAGGGTATTTCGACATTATTTCAAATGATGTTGCAGATATTTTTCTGGTGTCAAATGCCCCAAATATGTTTTATGAATGCAAATAATGTATTTTAATCATTTAAATGTTTAAAATAGGTGAAATACTAATTTTTTCAAAGGAACAAAAGTTTGTGCCAAAATTTTTGAACGATACTGTAAGTTTAGTTTTGAAATCTCTATGAAACAAAAAACATAAAAAAATTATGGATGAAATGCTTAAATTAGGATATGGCATCATAAAAAAGCTAAAAAGAAAAGAGAAAAAATGAAAGAATTTTTTAGCACTGCGACAATGGGAAAGAAGTGACCTAAGTGCTCTTTTTTAAATAAATGTATTGACAGAAAACCTAGGTGAAAAAAACTTTTCATTTAAGTAAAAATAAAAATTTATACTAGATTAAATGTTTATTTTTTACAAGAAATTTATTTTGAAGTAAAAAATTTATTATCTATTACAATAACTATTATTACAAATTTGCCTTTGTCCCAACAAAGTAGTTCTGTCGAGGTCGGATGAGACTCAAACCATTGAGTCATGGACGAACATGAGAGAAAGAGTGCGCATGTTGCGCTCACGTGAACGAATGCTGCAGCCAGCCTATAAAAGGCTTGGCTGACCACAAACACGTCACTTTTTCTGAGAAGTACATTTCAATTAAGATTACAAGACCTTAAGTTGATTTCAACCTTGGAGGTGATGGACTTGTCCGCGAAAGAGTTTTCAAAAGAAATGTATTTCGTGTTTTTGTTAATTTTTAAATCGTGATGAATTAAATCCGAAATGTAGAAAGGAGTTGACTGGGTATGACCCAAGAATTTACAATGTTCCAACCCAAGGGGTGGAAATATATATGACTTGCGTGTCCTTTCATTTTTGCAACAAGGTACATTCGTGCCCCAGTTGAGTGTGTAACGGCAAACACAGTTTATAAAATCAAAATTACCATTGGTCAAGGAAAGAGCAGGAAATATTCGAAGTTTCTGATAAAGAGTACTGTAAGAGCTATATATTGAATATTTGATGAAAGCACTTGGAAAAGCGTGCTGATGGGCGGGAAGATAATATATTATTATTGAGGTGGGTTGTAATAATAGTTATTGTAATAGATAATAAATTTTTTACTTCAAAATAAATTTCTTGTAAAAAATAAACATTATCTATTACAATAATATTATTACAAATTTGCCTGGTTTAACATAATAAGCAGCAACGCTTTGAAAATGTAATATCAGGAATCCCACCAATTTGTAGTCATAAAGAGCCAGTGTGTTAGTGAAATATAAGTGAAACCTTTCTTATATCAGCAAACAACATGACAATTGAAACTGAATCAAAAGGCTACAGGTGCCCATTATTTGAAAAGTCTCAACGGAGCAATCCAAAGTTTGATGAGATCATATATGATCTTTGAAGCAAGAAATTTGCCATTTTGTGTACCATCAAATATATGTCGTAGAATTGTAAACGTTAGCCAATTTTAAACTGCCATTTAATAACATGATAAACTCGGATAGCTGAGATAAAAGCTGGACTTGTGTTCATATCATTCGTAAAATGAAGATAGACGATGTTGCTTAATTCGTCTTGGATATAATGGCAGGAGGGCTTTGGCAATAACAAATTTGTTGAAGTGTAGCATATATTCATATATTACTCACCGTAACCTCATGCATAAACCACGGGCAATGCGTTACGTGTTTCGAAGGAAGACGGCATCAAACAAAAGTTTAAAGGATTGATGAATTCGATGAACATATGATTTATAAATTTTGGTAAGATTGGATGAATACCAAGATTTTCAGTTCCCCATTTTGACAAATAATGCCTCCCAAGAGTAAGTTGGGAAAAAATTTCATTTGTTACAGTATCCCAATTTTACTGTTTTCATTTCATTGTTAAGCAATAAATCTTTGCGAAAAAGAGTGGATGAATCGTATTTGCTATTTCCATTTTCAATAAATCAAATTCAATGGAGATAAATAGTAAAGCAACATTACTATCCATGGAGCTTATGAAAATATAGAATCCCTTTCAGACAGCCATGTCTTTTACAGCCCCTTCTTTTTTTCAAACAATACACATGTTTATTCTAAATTGCACATCAATGAGCATGTGAGTGCGTTATATCTCAAATATTTCATGATAAATCTGGATTTTCGTTTTTACAAATTGATGTCGAAAATGCAATTCTCTTCAATGTTGCTGAGATTTGAGAGCAAGTTTTTCAACGAGAAAGGTAATATTTGACATTAGCAGTTCCGTAAGTTATTCAAGCAATAAATAAAAATGTAATTTGTGATATTTGGGGTGATCTATAACCAGATATTTCGAAATGAGCAACATTGTAAAATGTAAATCATTGTTTTACAGTGGGGTTTTCCGATACTTTAGCTAGTTAAAAGCTTATTGGATTGGAATTACATCTGTGCACTTTAATAAGAAATAATTGGCATATTATTCAGGACGAGTTAATACTGTGTGGCAGCCACTGCCAGCCTAATCCTTTGATAATTGCATGCATATCAGAAGGAAGGAGATATCCATTAAAAACCGATGTACCGTTGTGGAAGGATAGACAAGGCTACCTGGTATTGCACGATTTTTCTTTGTGGAGATACATAAGAAAGAGAACTTGGTATTGCCAACAACATGACATTTAAGAACTATTGTGATGGAATTCCTTCAAAACCCTACGGGAGTTGTTTCATTAACATTTTAAATTTTTCTAAGCAAACACGTCTTGTTTATAATTAGCTATGGCAACAACATTAAGCCTGTAAAAGTATCATGGATACCGGCTGTTATTTGCCTTTGAATAAGATTTTGTTTTATTTCTTTGACATAGAAATAATTCAACTTTAAGATACTTCCTGTGAAATGTGACGACTTGCATTAGCAGTAAATAGCTGCAAAATAAAATTGTTAGCCTGAAAAGTATCGAGGATACTGGCTTATCACGAGAATTCTCTTTAAAGGGGAAGAGAAAAAGATTCTTTAAATTTTAACAGGAAGAGGAAAAGTTGATAAGCTATATCCATATATCAGGACGACGTTTGAAACTTTTTATCATTAATAAGTTGATAGAAGCCATGGGCATTCTCTTATTAAGAACTATATTAAGCAATTAGCAAGAGTAGAATCTTTAAATTGTTTCATGTTAACTTGTACTGCATAACCGTAAATAGAAGCCAAGGGCATTCGTGTTTTCAGACAAAATTTTAGTGGTTCTAATTGCGGTAAAGGTCGATTCTGATGCTATGAAGAAATTGACCAAATTGGTGATTTACATTGATTGTCCAAATTCATGTATTTGATAACAGAATTCTCCAAAGGCAAGATCAATTGATCATTAATGAACCCACATGAAGTCACCATAACGTCCAATGCTAAGAGATCTTCTTAGCTCCAAAAATCGAGCCAAATTTACATAAAATTAGAGAAGATCTTCTTCTTCATAAATAACATTAAGTTGTTAGCCCGGGGCAAACTAAAAATTAGAACAGGTATCATCCAAACTGGCACGGATTAACTTCGAGACGGTGATCAGCACTTGATGATAATAACTTTGAAATTTAAACATTGAAGCGGTATCGTTAATAATCACATATGCAACAATCTAAACAGTGATATAGCTAAAGATACTTACGTAGAGATAACAAATAGATGAGCAGACGAAGATTGTTGAAAAACCTTTGATCATCTGATTAAATATAATAATAAATGAGATACTTGAAAGGTAAATTTATAAAGATTAGCCAAGGGCCAAATAAATTTGAATAATACATTGCATCAAATGAATTGTATTTCCCTAACCGGGAATCGAACTTCAACAGTTTGGGTCAGAACCCGAAATCTTAACCACTAGACCATTAGTCATCATTGTCAATAACCAGATATGGTTTATATAAAAGTTTACAACTTAACAGATATTCGATGACCTATTGTTTCCGATAAGGCATAAAAGACAGATACACATTGAGAACATCGCAAAGTTCTACTAAAACTTAATTGCAATACATAAAATATATTTTCCGTGAACCCAAGAGCAAGCAAGACATTACTCTAAAAGGGTAACTTGTTTTAATCATCCATTGTGAAAATGTAATGGGAGTTGATAGGATTTAAACCTAATTCAAATGAGAAGCTGCGTTGAACTTGAAAGTAACGAAAAAACAGCAGAATTTATGTGAAGAATGTGCTTTATCATGTCATAGATGTAGAATCTATTGAAAGATATATCGATGTAATGGGTAAGCAAGGCTACCATTTGATAATGATTAGTTGAATGATAAAATGTTATCCATAAAGATGAGATAAGCTATTTATCAGCATTTATTGTGTCGAACAAGATTAACGTTCAGCTTGTTTCCATGAGTAAGCAAGGCTACCTCAACAAGCAATTTACACAATGTAAATAATTGAATTGGAAAAAGATATTTGAGAGCGAAATAAAAGAAAAAAATGCAAGAGCATTAAAAAAATCCGACCGTTCGACATTGCGTGTCGAGGAAAAAGTGACGTGTTTGTGGTCAGCCAAGCCTTTTATAGGCTGGCTGCAGCATTCGTTCACGTGAGCGCAACATGCGCACTCTTTCTCTCATGTTCGTCCATGACTCAATGGTTTGAGTCTCATCCGACCTCGACAGAACTACTTTGTTGGGACAAAGGCAAATTTGTAATAATATTATTGTAATAGATAATAAGAATTTTTAAAGTTCATACAGAATGGGCAACCGAAAATTTTACCAAATTGCGGCCCTGGCGCCAATGCCTAGATTTCCCGAAAATTAGGATTGGATGAAAGAAAATATTACACAAAACGGTTTCTATGGAGCCCTGCTAATGTTCAGAGAATGTCATTGAAATTTGGATCTAAACATTTTTTGTTGCTTTTCTAATTTTTCAATAAAGTTTATGCATATTTATAGTGACTGTAACTTAGTATTAGCTTTTTTGTCAGTAAAAAATGATAACATTAACTACAAAACACATAACTAAGTTTTCAACAAAAATCCAGAAATAATATCTTTGAACATCCTCATGTAATAAAAAATTTATAAACCAACTTGTGAACATCATGTTTATTTTCTCCCTCTGATATAGTTTTGTGAGTAACTGAAGTATCGCCACCAAGCCCAAATAATCCTGCTATCGAAAATTCAGCGCCATGTGAAACTGTTGTCTCTTTTTCATTGTGATATTTATTGAGTTTGTTTTCCGTGAAATCTCTATCAGCAGTTCTGTTGTATTTAAATTGCTTTTCTCCTTCATCATATTTTAACACTTTATTGAAATATTCGGTTTGAACATCTGGTCGAGAAAAAATATTATCCCAAAATACTGAATTCCATTCATCTTTAGCTAAATCTCTTGAATGAACTGTTGTTTGACTTTTGATAGCTTCCAAAAGTTCGAAAATTATTTGGTTTTCATGTTCTGATGAAATATAGGTTGAGTCGACTTCTTCATGAGCTAATGCGTTTCGATAAATATCTCTTGCAAGTTTATTTAAATCAGATGAAGCAAGATAAATTATACCTAAAAGGTGAAAAAAAATTTCAAATAAAATACATATATTCATTAAATACATACCGGTTCCATTGCTATGCTTGTTTTCTAAATTACTAAGGAATTTTGATTTAACAAAAGTTTCTCCAGTAATATTCAAACTTCGTGTTGCATGCTGTCCAACAACCATGGTAAATTCAATGTACATTTTTGTGCTTGCGAGGAATGCTTCTGGGTCAGATATTGCATCCTTTAGCTGAAAAATTGTTTTATACAAGAAATTATGTCATTTTATATTGTCATTTCACAAAAAAGTATGAATTTTCCGCGTTTCTGCGAAATTTCCCTAAACACCAAAGAAAAGTTAGATTGTTAGTCGGCAGTGTAAATATTACATTGCTTAAATGAGCCTTAATAGTTTTAGAGAAATCATTTGCATAACTAGAATGTGTTATCTTCAAACATACTATGCCGCTCTTGCACTCTCACAAATTAGATGCAAGAAAAACAAATTGATACCTTTTTATCACAAAAACATTCATGTCTGGTATATAACTCAAAGGTAATCACATTAGGTAGATTTTGAACGGATCTCCATTCTTTGTCGACATAAAACTTTTCTACACCTTGACTGATACCAAGTCGTGCCATTAGCATTGGTAACGGAAAAATGTCAGTCACTTTTGCTTCAATATTTTTTTGTGTCAATGCTAATTTTACAGTTTCAGCTGCTTCTAAATCCCACATTTTAACGTTAAAAGATAATGCATGCCGATGTTCAGTTGACAAATCATCTCTTCTGCATTTGAGGGAAGCTCTTTCAAGTGTGCATAATGGAGTTACATAAAATCTGAAAAGTATTTTTTTGCTGCTGGCATATGACTGGAAATTTTCTCAAAGTTACTGAAAGAAAACAAAAATACAAACCTATTATTTCCATGATTATCTTCTTTCCAAACATTTAGGCGTCTATGATTATATTCAACAGGAAGAATAACTTGTTCCATTTTTATAACATGATCCGATAAACTCATACTTGCAGCTGCAATATGCAGACACATCAACAAAAGCAATAAACATGTTTTCTCCAACATTTTTTAAACAAATGCTTAAAGTGAATCTGTCACTAAATAAAGTCCCTTTTATATTGAAAACTTTCATACAGTCATGTGTGTGGGTGCTTATCAAAATGTTACAAATGTTGAGTGTGCTGGCGCCACGGTGATGGTTGCTAAAAAAATAAGATGAGAAAAGTGAAAAGCTAATTTGCAATTGAGAAAAGTAAAAAGGTGCGCTCAGATTAAAGATAATGAAAAAAATTTTCAGAGTCATCTGTTCTTGGTCTTTGTAAGTAAGAAAACTAAGAAAATCGGAGTCCGTTTGGTTTAGTGTTGGATAGAATGATGACACGTGCTTGTTTTTCTTGTTGATAATTTTATTGTTGTTAGTCGCAAGTGAAAAACTGAAAACTTTTCCCACTCATTTTAGCCTTGATTCTTAAAAAAAGATAACGTTAAAAAGCCTTTTTTTCAGTTTCCAACTTTAAAGAAACAAGAAAATTAAATATGGCAATTTGGAAGGAAAACAACAAAATGTTAAGAAATACCAATTTGATTTCGATCAACTTTGCAAAAAAAAATTTGAAACATAATGAAATCAAAAGTGTGTAAATAATTTGCATAAACACATTTTTTTCAATATTAATAGATGTTTCGACATAGCAATTTCTGATTTTAGAAGAATGGCTCAAAACAATTTATTTTTTCAGTGCTAAGTTCCATTTTTTGTTTTCGAGTCAGAATTTTTTTGAGAAAATAGTCAATTTTTTTGAGCTAATTGGAAAAGATTATAAAAAAATTAAAAACGATAAATTATGTGAAAAATATTTTTATTTGTTTACTTATTGAAAATATTGAAATTTAATCAAAAATGCTTTAATTTATGTGAAATTGACAGTATTAGCTTTAAAATAGCCTGTGAGAAGTTTTGTATATTTGCATTTCGATGGAATAAATAAACTGGAATTTGTGGGCATAATGGTTTGTTTTGTATCGAAATTTTAAAATCACATTCATTTTCATTTAAATTTCAACATTAAAGATTCATAACTCATTTGAGCTTTTATTAAAGTATTTATTCAAGCCAATACTGCAAGTATATTTTAAAAACATAATTAAAAGAGAAAAAGAAATAAAGGTTGATTTTACTCATAACAAAACTATTAAAAAACGATTATTAAAATTAAAAATAATTTTTTATTAACTTTTACTTTTATGCTAGTTTATTTCTTTTTTTAAATAACATGTTTCGGCAAACGGGGCATAAAAAGTAAAAAATGTGTATAAAAAGGTTCCACCATTTTCACTCTTTTCAAAACTTTCTTTAAGTTGTTTGAAAAGTTGGTCATTGTATTCATGCCATCCTTGAATTTTTTCACGTGGAACCAATTCTGGTAATTCATCTTTTGATTTTGATTTGGTTGTTAATTTTGATAATAATACTTTCCTACTCATGTGACGTTGTGGTACAACACTAACAAAAATACGTTGCTCCTTATAGAAAGGATTTTCACTTTCATCGTTTCGATGATAATATTCATGGTCGATAAACCTTTGTGTGGATATGTTTGGATAAAATCTTAAATCGATTTCACCAGAAAACTCAATTTTAGAATTGGGGGGAGCATTATTGGCACCAGCCTTTTTGGATATTTTTCCAGTTACTCGTCGAGCTTTTTGCGGAATTGATTTATATTTTTCGCAAAAATCTTCACAAAGTTTTTTACAATCAGCACCTGCTTGAACTTGCTTTTTCATTTCTTCAAATAGTTTATCATTTTCAATATATGATTTTTTAATGGTTTTAATGTGTTCCCGTTCATAAGCTTTACTTTCTTTATTTGAAGTTCTTCTGCTGACGATTTTGGCTTTCTCTTCCGCTTTATCAGTGGTATCACTTTGATTATGGGTATTTGGCATAGCTTGATCAGATTGATTAGATTTCGGCATTGATGGAATTATTAAGCTTTGATCATTTGAATAACCATAGGTAAATATTCTATTTTGAGGTATTTGATAATCAACAGTTTGGTAATTATTGCAGAAATTATCAAATCTTGGCAAATTTAATGAAGAAGTAGGTTCAGGTGACCACGGAGGTGTTGGTGTCAAATGCGGTAATCCTTCTCCTTCCTTTTTGGAGTTAGAAGGCTGATCAATATTGTGCATTTTAGCAAAGTTAAAACATGTTATACAACATTAACAAAGTTTAAAAATAAAAATTGAGAATGTCAAAACCTTTTTTCTCCTTTTATACACAAATGATAAGCAAACTAATAATCATGGTGTTCATTGTTTACCTTTAAAATAAGCTCCTTTTTATTTTTATAGCATTAAAAAATTGTGAGTCAGATTGGACTTTGATCCTTTTAAAAAGAAAATAGAAAAAGAGTAATAAAACTTATTCTTGTAATATTTTATTTTTATCGAAAAGCAATATGTGCCAAAAAAATATCAGGATATTTGATAAATGACCTATCAAAAAATAAAAAAAAATATTGACAGCTGTTTTAAAGTAAAAATATTTAAATCAATATTAGTGCATAATTTCTGATCTTGAACAACTTTTAAAAACCAAATTTAAAGTAAAAACTTTGTATTAATATATTTCAACGTTCTCATACCAGAGTTTTCATGCCGCCACCGCCAGTGGCGCTACTGCGGCGGTAATCAGAAAAGTTCAAAGAAATTTGCGGCAGATCAAAGGATGCCGCTGGCGGCGGCGGTAACCAAGTTTTTATCCGGCGGCGGGGCGGCGGTAATTTTGAAAAACAAAAACACTATCTCTTACCGGCATTAGAATAACCAAAAATCATGAATTGATGAAGTTTTTAGGAGTTAGTTTTCTAGAAATCTTTGATATATTAATTTTTTACAGTTTTGTAATAATGAACACATCTGCTTTTAGTGTATCTGATGTTAGGAAAACCGTATACAAACACCTATTTCAATATTATTTTTTCTTATACAATCACTTATTTCCACATTCTAAAAGATTCTATCAATAAATAAACTATGCAATCTATCAATATAGCCAAATCCGTTAAATTCAAACTTTTTATTCTTTGCCATAAACAGAAAAGTAATATGATACAAAAGTATGTATAATTATAAATTCAAAATAACAGGTTTAATATTACGGCGATCACAATCTTCTTCATAACGTTTCTTAATTGCATTTCTTGTTTCAGGATGCATATCATAGAAGTGAATGCTAGGAAATCGAAAGCTTGTTGATTCAGTTGCAAGTAATTCATCAATAATGACTTGAAGACGTTCTTGATAATCAGCAGAGATATCGGAGCGAAAACAAAGACAACAATAAAAGTCATCCCTGCTCTAAAATACAATAAATTACTAACAAGTAAAATACGAATGAACAAAGACTCACCTTCAAATAAGCATAAAAACTATCAATATCAAAGGTATCAGGAATCTGAATTAAATGAAAGGCTTTCATTTTAGAGAAATTTGGATTTGATAAGAGTTCCTTGACAGTATTGGTTGAAATGTTTGATCCATCTGGATGACAAGTACTAAAATATATTAATAGTTACTATAAATTTTAATCAAAAAATAAAACAAAAACTTACTAAAAAAATATTCAAGCAATGGAAATTGTGCGATAAGAGTTTCAAGTTGAACAGATTCCCATTTTTCATATTGAACAATACAATTAAGTAAATGTAATCTTATTGTATAACGGGAAGCCAAAATTCCAATTTTTTCAAAAGTTAATGTACTATCATGACAATTAATTTTACGAGATTCTATCCGATAAAATTTTGCAATTAACGTTGGTGTTTCACTTTGATTAAATTTTTCGCTACAAAACAACGATAAGAAAAAATACTAACTACAAAAAAAACATACCATGTGTTGAATTTAGTAAATAACCAAAGCTTTGTTTTTGTTGGAATTTTTTCCATATCAAATTTTTCAAAGCCTTTCTTGCCTGTTATACAAGTGCTCCAGCCTTTCTTGTCAATTAAACAGGTGGTGCTCCATCCATCATCCATCATATGTAAACAAGCCACAACAATCACTGGATTTTCAATAAAGAAATATTTGCAAGATTTCACAAGTTTTCGATGTACATTAGCACTTGAAATATTTTTAACAATGTAATACATAATCGGACCAGGTAGACCAAAATTTTGACGACGAGCAGGTCCTTTGAAGAAGATTGGACGACGACGTGAAAAACATCGTTTGAAAGGAGAATTTGAGTGACGAAGAAGAGAAAGAAAGCAGCCCATTTTGATTCAATCACTTTTTTGTCTGCATGGAAGAAACAACAACTGATTTATTTGAATGATGAAAGAAGAAGTAACAAAGAGGAGAATAAACAACAACAAATTTGCATAAATGTTTTTTTTGATTAATTGTGGGTGTGCTGTGACATTTGAACGACGACGTGAAAAACAGCATTTGAAAAGAATATTTGAGTGACAAAAAAAGAAAATGAAAACATCCCGTCCACAGGCGGGGTCGGGCGTTGATTTTTAGGCAATGCATCAATTAACTTTCGATGCCATTTTAAACGTTTTTGAAAAAAGATTTTTAACATACTACAGAAATTTTTCGTACTGAACATTTTAATAGCCTTTTCAACTGGCATACTGTAATTCGTTCTTCCATGATGAGATTGATCACTGTGTGTATGAATGCTACAGATAAATCGAATAATAGATTTTCTTTTTTTGAAAATACTACAGTATCATCAAAATTTTATTGTTGATCATAAACTATTATTACTCATTTTTGCACACATATTTGTTGCATCTCAATTATTGTGCTTTGCTATGTAATCATAAATATTTCAAATTTTTTTGGAAAGTCCAAATGAACAAATTTAAAAAGATTTCTAACGTGGTTTTGAAAAAATGTTGGATATGATTCATTTTTCATGTGTTTACATTTCGGTAATAAAAGTGCTACATTCTTTTGCATTTTTATTTTTTTTATACTATTTTGTTATGCGTGATTTTTTTCAATTTTTTTTGGGTTTAGAACACACTGGTTGTTATTGTATTATTTTTAAAAAAATAAGAATACAGTAATGCTTTATTAAAATGAGTTCCTGTTTTTTTATTAATTTATATTTATAAATAACACAGGTTGATTAAAGCCGTAGAGAGGGGGGGGGGGGGGCATTTATGGCACGTGCCCCCCCCCCCGAAACTGGAAAAAATCCTTTGATCTTTTGCCGCCGCCATGTTAAGGCGGCAAAAGATCAAAGGCGTGCCCCCCTGAAATGAAAATGCCCACCCCGAAATTTTTTTCTCCCTACGGCCTTGAGGTTGATGAATTTTGGTGTTCTCTATTTAAAAAACAAATCAAAAGTTATAAAATTTTCTGTCATAGCTTTGCTTTTAAGGCTGTATTTGCATTTGCATACAAAAAATGTTTCGCAACTTTATTGCTTTTTTGCATCTATAAAAGGTAGAAAAAAGGTGTGAAACATTTTCTTTTTAAAATTAGCTTTCTCATTTTTTCCTTCTTCATAGTCATGGTAAACTTGAAAAAAGGTTTCACGTGGATTGCTTATGATATCTACCTTTCAGGGCTTGTTTTGCCTGTATTTCTGGCCCCCTTTTTTGCATGGTTTGCAGGTATGTTTTTTTTCAATTTAGCAAAGTGAAAAGAATTCTAGTTTTTAAAAAACTGTTTTTGAAATTAATAATAGTTCACATAATTTTTTTTCATTGTTTAATTTTTCTGTTTTTTAGAATGGGTATATGGAAAAAACCTGCCCTGGAATGCTGAAATATTTGACGGCGTCAAATTGTTAGATACTGACCCCTACTTAAAAGGTAATCTTAGCGCAACATTTTTTTTTGTTGCACTACTATCCCCTGCGGTGGTATCAATAGTAGCAGGTATATTGGCTTGTATAATTTGCATAAGAAGTGATAAAATTGCTTTTGTTATTACATACCTGGCACTTTGTTATGACTTTCTACAATATTTATCTGTCATTATTATCTTTCCAAATTCTTTATTACCTGGTTATTATGTGACTGATGGATATTATTTTGTTCTTGCATATACTGTATTTGCGTTTTTTTCATTATTATGCGGTTTACTTTTGTTTGGTTTGATTGTCAATGGAAATTGTAACATTTGGAAAAGAGAAGAAACATCTGCATAAATCTATCTCATTTTTTTTAAACCTTTAGTTAAAAATTAATTTAAGTTTTATTTGTCTTTATTAATAATATGACATAAATATAATAAGTATCGTCAAAAGTCATTTCATAAATAAATAAAACGTTTGTTTGAAAGTTTTTAGTTGTCATGTTTATTATTGTTTGATTAATTGAATTCGGTAAAAACACAAATTTTTTCATGGCTAATGTCGACCTTTTTGGTGGGGAGTTTGTGCCACAAAAATACACAAATTTAATTGTTTGTCATCATTGATGACGGACAGGATTGTTTCGGTGAACTTTGTTTATGCCAACCAAAGAGAAAATAAACATTCATATTTTCTCAAAACGATTCAATTTCATCTAACCAAATTTAATATAAATAGCTTCTGCTATAAAATAGTTCATCATATCATTCCTTGAACAACTTTTTTTCAGATTTTAATTATCTAACATACCTTTTTTACAGCTGAATATGTCAATAATAGATGATTTTGAGGCTATTAGTGCTGCATTTTCAGATTTTAACAGGGGTAAAGAAAAATTCGAAAAAGGTTAAGTCTTTCTTGATTTTATTTCATTTAGTGCTCTCAGCAACTGGAATTTATACAATTTTTTATTCATTAAAACTTTCATCAAAGGCAATATACGATGGCAATGTTCTCAAATTAGTTTTTAAATCCAATTGCACAAAATCTGGGCCATTTTTCCTACAACATTCTGTTGTTCCTAAATCAATTCCAACAGCATATAATTCAAAAATGTAATCTTTGACATTAAATGGTAGCATAAATGATGTGGGTAAATCGTATTAAATTTCCACGTTGTTTTCTAATAATTTAGAAATTCCTGCAATTGAAATGTTTCCGTTGAATTGAACTGAATCAGGAATGTTTAATAAAATAATTTTAGAAAGTTTTGAAGCTTTCATAAAATGTGCAGCAAAAACTGCAGCTCCAACTGCCACAACTTCATCAGGGTTAACATTCTTTGAAAATTTTGTTTCATCATGAAAGATTTTTTTTAGCATAGTTGCAATCATTGGCATTCTTGATGACCCCCCAACAAAAAGGATATGATCGATATCTTTGGCTTTTAGATTTGCTTTTTGTAAGATTTTGATGCATTCAGATTCCAGCTTTCTGAGCAGATCTTTACTCATTTCTTCAAATTCTGATCGTTTAAATGTATGAGATTTTGCTGTTTCAAAAATGTCAGAGAGAATTACACTAAAAATGTGAAAATAACTTAAGTTTTTTTTTATTCTTTTAAATTAGTTTCCGTCAAGGGTTGCTTAATGTTATGTTAAAACTTACGGTGTTTCTTGGCTAGACGTAAGCGCTTCTTTAATAGTTTGAGCTTGAGTCATCATTCTAATTTTTATCTTTTGTTTCAACTTTTCCACATCCACTCCTTCTTCCCTGAGTTTCTTTTTCATCCATTCACAAATTAGATTATCAAAATCCCTCCCACCAACTTTTGAATTACCACTGACTGCTAATATCTTATATTTCTGATTGTTAATGTTAATTATAGCAATATTGAATCCTCCGCCTCCCAAGTCTACAATAAATAATTTCTCATTTTCCATCCTTGTGTATTCATTTCCATAAGCAATAGCTGCAGCCATTGGTTCCGTCAAAAAGCTTACAACATTTAAATCTGCTAATTTTGCAGCTTTGTATATCGCTGTTATTTGTTCCATTGATAAATAGGCTGGAATTTTGATTACAGTTTTGGAGATCTCTCTTTGAAATTGTTTTTCTGCTAATTCTTTCAAATGCCTCAAGATACCAGCACAAACAGATACCGCTGATAAAGGCGGAACCGTTTCGTTATTTCTTAAAACCATATTCACCCATGTGTCATTAACAACATATTCACATAGATTATTTTCAGTTTTATTTCCTTTTAATTCAAATATCCAGTTTGGTTTATATTTCTTTATTGATGGACTTTCAATTGTTTGTGCTAATATTCTTTTTACATCTGAAATATTACATAATAAACCAGAAAAAACACTTCCAAATCTGTAAAAACGAGCAAAATATACCGTAATAAACATTTTGAGGATTTTTCCCGCTTTTATCTCTATATCGTGCTGCGTTTCCAACTAATGTTTCTTCGCCGCTATCGTAGTAAAATGAGGGTGTACATCGAGCACCTAAAATATTACGAAAAATTTTAAAAAGCTATCAAAAAGTTATATCTTACCGTAGACGACCCCAGAGGACGCCGGAGATAAGACCCCATATTTTGTCCATATAATGACCTTGAGTAGGGATAGTTATGGGGTAAATATTAGCGGCGGAGGTCCCACCGTTTTTGTTTAACAATGATTTGAAAATACTGAAAATTACCTCTAAAATCTTTAAAAAATACCTAAAAATAAGAAGTTTCTGGAACTTGGAGAAACCATATTTGTTCAAACGTTTCAGATTCGGATTCAGCATGTTCGAAAACTTATATATCCGTGAAATCGTGTTGAAATTTCAAAAAGTGTCGATTTCGCACATGAAAATCGGAAATAATGAATCCACAAAAGTGTGTACAAAAAGGGTGTTTTGAATTCAATGGCAAATTAGTGCCAATAAATTTTTTTACACTTTTTCTTCTTTCATATGCTTTTTTGAACATATTTAACAACCCTGAAACAATAACTAATTTATAATTTACTGTATGCAAATTTGCTTTCGTGGGTGTTGGTATACATTTCTGGATTCATTTTTTCCTATTTAGCTGGGTGAATTAGACACTTTTTGAAATTTCAACACGATTTCACAGATATATAGGTTTTCGAACATGCTGAATCCGAATCTGAAACGTTTGAACAAATATGGTTTCTCCAAGTTCCAGAAACTTCTTATTTTTAGGTATTTTTTAAAGATTTTAGAGGTATTTTCAGTATTTTCAAATCATTGTTAAACAAAAACGGTGGGACCTCCGCCGCTAATATTTACCCCATAACTATCCCTACTCAAGGTCATTATATGGACAAAATATGGGGTCTTATCTCCGGCGTCCTCTGGGGTCGTCTACGGTTAGTTGTAAAAAATCTAAAAAAAACGAAATTTATCAAGATTTTAAAAAAAACGAACGTATGTCATTCTCAACAACTGTAACCTTTTCATTCCACCAAACAGCTGCACAAGTTTTTGTTGTCCCAAAATCAATCCCAAATGGAATTTCATCTTTTACTTTCATTTTTATAACTTTGTGAAAGCAATAAGGAAGAATAAAATATCGATTCTTTCTTTTTATAACTGACTTTCTGAAAAAATCGAGCAAAATAAATGCGAGACGATCGATCAAAAATTTCAAAATGGTTTTTTTGACCTGAAATTTGGTGAGCAGCATCCTTAGGGGTCAAGGGGGTGTGATCAAAAATTTTTTTTTTGATTCGTCGTGCCACGGCATTTTTGTGCCGTTCGGTCGCCCTAGTCTCAGTTTTGATCCGTTTTTTACAAATGAGGTATATTCTGGTAGCCCTTAATCAGGGCTATCAGATGCACGCATTGGGATTTTTATTGGTGGTCCCGCCGCGAAAATTTAGCATATTAAAATTTCAAAGGGGGATAAGTACCCCAAGAATTCGACACCGCAAAAATTTTTTTCTCTTAAAATATTCCTTTTTTCATGGCTCATTTATCGGCAGAAAAAAATTTTCGATTTCGAAAAATTTTTACGAGACTTTTTCAAAAAAATCGAATTTGACCTCAAAAAGGATAGTTTAAACGAAATCGGAGTTCACCATCGAATTCCCCGTGGTCGATTTGCTATATGGGTTTAAAATCAGAGCGATTGGACCAAAAAAAATTTTTCATAGGGGGGGTCGTCGGCAAAAATTTTTTTTGGTCCAATCGCTCTGATTTTAAACCCATATAGCAAATCGACCACGGGGAATTCGATGGTGAACTCCGATTTCGTTTAAACTATCGTTTTTGAGGTCAAATTCGGTTTTTTTGAAAAAGTCTCGTAAAAATTTTTCGAAATCGAAAATTTTTTTCTGCCGATAAATGAGTCATGAGAAAAGGAACATTTTAAGAGAAAAAAATTTTTGCGGTGTCGAATTCTTGGGGTACTTATCCCCCTTTGAAATTTTAATATGCTAAATTTTCGCGGCGAGACCACCAATAAAAATTCCAATGCGTGCATCTGATAGCCCTGATTAAGGGCTACCAGAATATACCTCATTTGTAAAAAAAGGATCAAAACTAAAGCCAGGGCGACCAAACGGCATAAAAATGCCGTGGCACGACGAATCAAAAAAATTTTTTTTGATCACACCTCCCTGACCCCTAAGGATACTACACGCCAAATTTCAGCTCAAAAAAACAATTTTGAAATTTTTGTTCGATCGCCCTTTCCTCGATTTTTTCAGAAAGTCAGTTTTATGTGACTTTGTAGACTTTTCTTGTCAGCAATGCCATGCTTTTACTGATACAACAAAGTTATTTTGCTTTGTTTGAAAAAAAAATTTGTTATGATCAATGTTTGTTTTTCTTTGCAGCCACGGCAGATTCAAAACAGTTTTTGCGCGGAGTTAAAACATGTCGTAATGGTTAGAGATCATCGACGCAAGGAAAAGAAACAAAGAAAAAGAAAAGAAAAGAAAAAAGAGTTTTTTACTTTTTTTTATCCAAAATTTTATTAATTTTTTTTGGTGTAGGGTTAATATTAAACTTTTTTCACATTTTTTCTATACGTTTTTCATAGAAATATCATGGCTACATGACTGTCTTTACAGAATTTTAATATCTTATCTGGAAGCCAAAATCCTGCCGTAAGAGATTTTTCAATTTGAGCAAAAATCATGCGTTTTTGTCGCACTTTTTTGTTCAAAAAATCGGGAAAAATAAATTATCGCATATAAATTAAATTTTTTCTATACGTTTTACATAAAATTATCTTGGCTACAATAATATCTAGTCAGATTTTTGATATCTTATCTGGGAGCCAAAATCCTGCCGTAAGAGTTTTTTCAATTTGAACCTTGATGAAAAACAGTATATTTGGTGCAGTAAAGTAGTGCAATGGCTTAAAATGTTTATAATTGTTATTTAAACAAGGTTAGAATAAAAAAAATTAATGTTAAAATATAATTTAGCTTTTAAAATATAAAAGAAAACGTTTATCCTTTTTTTCAAAATTAAAGCTATTTTTAAATAGTAGAGGCAAAGGCGACTCTCGACACGAAAATGTTTACTTCTTTGCAAACGTTTCAACTCCGCTTTGAATCTGCCGTGCAGCAAAAACATCTTTTTTTTGCTTCAACAATGTAAAACATCAATATGTTACAAATTTTTAACAGTTTAACGAAACTTAAATAATTCCCGATTTGAATTTAAATAAATCTAAAAACACCTGTTGAGCGATTTTACAGTATGAAATTAATATGTTGTTTAGAGCCGAACTTTTCAACACAACTTTTAGCTGAATTTTTGCTTTATTCTCAAAAAACCAAAAATTCTAGTGTAAATTGGTGGATTTGCTTTAAGAACAACTTCAATTGATAGTAATTTATTACTTTAAAACTTTTTCGATAAATAATTAAAATTAAAGAAAAAATTTTCAACGTCTTGATGCATAATTTAATGTTATAAATTTTTAATATGTATTAATTAAGTTTTGATAGTAAAAAACTTAATTAATACATTCCCGATTTGAATTTAAATAAATCTAAAAACACCTGTTCAGCGATTTTACAGTATGAAATTAATATGTTTTTTAGAGCCGAATATTTCAAGACAATTTTTAGCTTTGCTTTATGCTCAAAAAAAGCAAAAATTTAAGTTAAAGTGGTCAATTTTGATAGTAATCGATAAATAATTAAAATTAAACAAAATGGTCTTCAACGTCTTAATGCATAATTTAAAGATTCTTCAAAATCTGCTTCGATCGGTTCAGATTTCGCTTTGGCCAAGCTTTCCGGGGTTTCTCCTTCAAAGGTTGCAGAATTGCAAAGATTTGTTTTGCAGCAGCAAGTTTTGTAACTGTTTAAAGTTTCACCGGCACCAGTTGTAACAGTTTTACAGGCAGGATAATTCTAAAAAATATAGATGTGTTTAGAAAAAAATATTTATGCAAATTTTTGGAAATTCTTAAAACCAGGTACAATGCTACAGTAATTTTGGTAAAATTAAAAAACTTACTCCACATGTTTCAGCTTCATTTTCAGCTGCAACACAAGAAGCAAATGACCCAGGTTTTCCATTAATTGTTCCAAAAGTTCGAGCACAACTTGCAGCATTTATGCATCGACGGGTGACACCACTGATGCCAAATTCTGCCCCAGGCAATGAAGCATCAACAGATTTATGACAAACAATTGTTGCAGTGCCATATGAAATGATGCAAAGGAAAACGGTGAAGAAGAGAATCAAATTTTTAAGAGCTGACATTTTCCTCGTCGTCGGCAGATATGTTTTGAACAGTGAATAATAATAATAAAATTGACTAAAAAATCTAGTTATTTAAAAGGCGGGGTCTAAAATCCTTATCAGTATTGTTTTTTATAGTTAAGTCTTTGGTTGAAGTCAATACTTTGATCGAATTGACTTCAACCAAATTATATAACTTTTTTGGATTCAAAATTACTTAAATGCACTTTAAAAAGGACAACAATAAAATATCTTCGGGTAATTTCCATCTTGATTGAACTTACCCCATAAAAGTTGCAAGATTGTCGAAAAAGTGCACTCAAAAAATTTTTGTTATCAATTTTTCCTCATGTTCCCCTCAAAAATTTGACTTCCTTGTATCAAAAATTGTTATTCAATTTTAGAGGGAACTCTGCACTTTTATTACCTTGTTTATGTGCTGGTTTTTTGCTCTCTCCTGATTATTTTTTGAGATTCTCGGATTTTTCCATTGTTTTTTGATAATAAAAATCTTAAAAGAATATTTAACTTAATTGTTCCCAAAATGTGTCAATCACAATTATAGTACAACTATAAGGAAGTAATTTTTTAGCTTTGACCTTTTCCATCTGCATAAACTTTGAATTTTTGGATTTTTGTTTGTTTTCTGATATATGGTATTTTATGTTCTTATCATCTGATAAGAACATAGAATACGATAAATCAAAAAAGGCGGAGTTTTAAAATTTTCAAAAAAGCATAAAAACTGTTACCAGATTTTTCATATCTTTACACATCTTTTTGCCATTGCCAAAATAGTCCAAAGAAGAATGTTGTTCGGGGTTTTCTTGTTGTTGGCACTCATAAATGCCATTGATGGCCTGCAATGCCATAATGCTTCTATGTGGTCCGTAAACAATGAAATCCACAATGTTCCTCTTACATCCCAGCAATGCCCCTCAGGGGTTAGTGCCTGCTTCTCCAGATACTACAATGATGGAAGTGATTTTCGATATGAAATTGGTTGTGATACTTCTTCAGCTTGTTCAAGCGTTGGCCAATGTAAACTTGATTCGGTCCCGACACGACTTTGTTGTTGTCGAACAAATGATTGTGTTCATCCAAATGCTTCAAAGCCAATTGAATATCCATTCCCTAAGGGCTTCAAATTCTCTACTGCTACTGCATCATATCAAATTGAAGGCGGTGCTTTTGAAGATGGTAAAAATATGCAAATTTTCGAGTTATCGTAATCCATTATTCAAATTTCAGGAAAAGCTGCAAATATCTGGGATGTCTATTCCCACAAGGCCAATCGGATCAAGAATAATGACACAGGAGATATCGCCTGTGATTCATATCATCAATGGCAAACTGATGTGGAACTTTTAAAAGCTGCAAAAGTTCATCAATATCGATTTTCGTTATCTTGGAGTCGGCTCCTTCCAACAAATGATCCTACAAAACCAAATAAAAAAGGTGTTGAATATTATCATAAATTAATTGATGCCCTTCTTGCTGCAAATATTGAACCAGTTGTTACAATATTTCATTGGGATCTTCCACAATCTTTGATGGAAGAAGGTGGATTCTTGGATTCTGGAATCTCTGATAAATTTGCAGCTTATGCAAAATTTGTTTTTCATACTTATGGTTCAAAGGTTAAAACTTGGGTCACCATCAATGAACCTTTTTCAATCGTAAAATATGAATATTGCGGAGAAGCTGTCATCCATGCCCCAGGGGAATTTAAGGTACAATTATATTTTTTGTTTTTTTGTTACACTTTTGTTACATTTTTGTTACAGCCACATTGTGATTGGATGATTTATCGAGCTGGCCATAATCTTCTTTTATCCCATTCAAAAGCATCAAAAATTTATCGAACTTTATTTAAATGGCATCAAAAAGGACAAATTGGAATTACAATTTCTGGAACATGGTTTTATCCTGAGGCAAATACCCCTGAACATTTACAAGCCGTTGAAGATGCATACCAATTTTCATGGGGTTGGTGGGCACATCCAATTTTTGGAAAAGGTGGAGATTATCCAGCTGTGATGAAAGAAAAGATTGAAAAAGCTTCAAAAGAAAATATGCTTCGATCTGTTTCAAGGTTGCCAAAATTCACAGAACAAGAAAAGAGAGATTTGTTAGGTAAGGAAAAATTTGCATAATTTCGATATTTGGTAATCAATGAATTTTAGGATCTGCTGATTTCCTTGGAGTTAATTATTATCGATCACAAACTGTTCGACCTAGAAAGCCAACAGAATATGCATATTTGGATAATTATTTGATGAATATGGATGCCGGAATTTCGACAAGTTATTTCAATAACTGGGAATTGTAAGTTTTATTTTTATGCAAATTTTCAGTCATAAACTTTTTTTATTTTTGAAAAAATTTGCATAAATTTCAAATCTCGAAAAATTTGCATGACTTTCAGTTTTTCAAAAAATTTGCATAAATTTCAAATCTCAAAAAATTTGCATAGTTTTAAATCTTGAACAATTTGCATAAATTTCAAATCTTAAAAAAATTTGCATAACGTTCGTATTTGAAAAAATTTGCATACTTTTAAATCTTGATCAATTTGCATAAATTTCACTTTTTGAAAAAATTTGCATAATATTCAAATTTTTTAGATTTGATTGGATTTGGAATACTCCAGATGGCCTCCGGCAACTTCTAAACAAATTCAAAACTGAATATAATAATATCCCATTATTGATTACTGAAAATGGAGTCATGGATATTGCAGGTGAAGGGCTTCAAGATGATACTCGAATTCGATATCTTCGTGGACATTTGGCTAATATTGCAATGGCAGCCACAGTAGATGGTGTGAATCTTAGAGGATATACTTTATGGTCTTTAATGGATAACTTTGAATGGGGTGATGGATTTACAACTAAATTTGGAATTCATCATATTGATTATGAATCACCAATTCGAGCAAGAACTCCAAAAGCTTCTGTAGCCTTTTATCGAAATGTTATTCTTAATAATAAAGTTGTCGGATTTGGAATTAATTAATTTATTTAATGTTTTCGAAGGTGCTAATAAAAATTTTATATATATTCAAATTTGATTATATCCTATTCAAGCAATAATGTCAGTAAAAAAACTTAAAATAAAAAACTTTATTTATTTAGAATTATTTGCTTGTAAATGATAAGAATACAGTGCAGCCCCTTGGGCAACGATACAATCGGGATGTAAGCTTAATCGATGTTGAGCAAGTGGAAATATATCAGATAAAAGTTTTTTGATCATTGGCATTCGACAACCTCCTCCAACATGAAAAATGTAATTCATATCTTGAGGTTGTTTCAAAATTTCTGAAAGGATTCGTAAAATTGCATTTTTAATTCGTAATAAAAGATCGGATGCCATTTCTTCAAATTCATTTCTTGTTATTAAAATTTGTTGTTCGATTTCCATATTAAGAGACGGTCTACCAAAAAATTTAAATCGAGCGGAACCGAAAATTTTTAAATGAAATTTTTTGTAGTCCATTCGATTAAACTAGGTAAAAAAAGTTTATTCTGAAAGTTTTGGCTCAATCTATCTCGTACTTTTGATTTAACTGTAAAGTAAAGTTACTGTATAGTCAAAAATGGAAAAATTCGGGAAAAATCCAAAAGTAAACCAATCAAAAAGTTATTTCCCATGATTGTACATATAAATAAGGGCTATTTATTGTACTATAGAAAAAAAATTTATCTGACCTCCAATGTCGAAATTTCGGCTATTGTAATTTTCGACACAGAAAAAAAATTTGCATATTAAGCTAGCAAGACTAAAGTCATACCTCATGAAATAGCCCTACATCTGGGCTTTCCAAAAATATAAAATTTGTTAAAATCGGTGGAGTACTTAGCGATTGCCAGTAAAAATGGTGCGCGTGATCAATATCTCCAACATCAATCTTGGGGTAAAAGTTGGGTATGATGAAAGATATTGACATGCGGTGACTTGTACAATGAAATATCATGTTGTAAGAGTATTCTAGATGAATTTCATAACATTTGGATACCATTTCCGAATATGCCATCAATATGAAAATTCAAAATTTTGCAATATGATGTTGATTACTTTTATTATGCTATTTTGTTCTGCATTCTATTTTTTACACATTTGAACTAATAAATACTTGCATGGATTGATATTTAAATAAGTTTTATTAAGTTTTAACTCATTACATATGTTTTTTTGATATAATATTTCCGATATTTTTATCGTAATTTTTTGTGTTCTGACAACACATTTAACGTTATTCTTAAAAAAACATATTAATTAAATTCATTTTCTTTTTTTATATTCAAATTTTTTGAATTTTTAGGTAACGGTACATTTAAAGTTTTAATTTGTTTCGGATTACATATTTTCTCCAAAAGAAATTGATTCCTTTCTTCTTTTGGTTGCAATTCTTTGGATGGCTTTTTCGCACCTGTTGTTTAGATTCTTTTGACTGCAAAATATCCCATTTTGTTAGTTAATCTTTGCTGAATGTTATTTTCGCACCTATTTTTTCTAAGAAAATGCAGGTCAAAATTGAGCGGCATATTGTTCCAGCATTTTATAAGCTAAAATGCTATTTATAAAATTTTTAAAATCATTATTAACCGTTTTGTTCTTCATACAAAAACACCCAAAAAGTGTCGTTCAAAATAGAAATAATTTTTAGTGCTTATTTCAAGTGTTCACCACTAATAAAACTTTAAAATATAATATTTAAGAAAGTAGAAAATATATATAATGCATATCTTTCATAATGCAGAACAAAATAGCATAATAAAAGTAATCAACATCATATTGCAAAATTTTGAATTTTCATATTGATGGCATATTCGGAAATGGTATCCAAATGTTATTAAATTCATCTAGAATACTCTTACAACATGATATTTCATTGTACAAGTCACCGCATGTCAATATCTTTCATCATACCCAACTTTTACCCCAAGATTGATGTTGGAGATATTGATCACGCGCACCATTTTTACTGGCAATCGCTAAGTACTCCACCGATTTTAACAAATTTTATATTTTTGGAAAGCCCAGATGTAGGGCTATTTCATGAGGTATGACTTTAGTCTTGCTAGCTTAATATGCAAATTTTTTTTCTGTGTCGAAAATTACAATAGCCGAAATTTCGACATTGGAGGTCAGATAAATTTTTTTTCTATAGTACAATAAATAGCCCTTATTTATATGTACAATCATGGGAAATAACTTTTTGATTGGTTTACTTTTGGATTTTTCCCGAATTTTTCCATTTTTGACTATACAGTAACTTTACTTTACAGTTAAATCAAAAGTACGAGATAGATTGAGCCAAAACTTTCAGAATAAACTTTTTTTACCTAGTTTAATCGAATGGACTACAAAAAATTTCATTTAAAAATTTTCGGTTCCGCTTCAACCCTGAATTTTCAAATTCTCTCGTAGAACGTCTCTTAAATTCACTAATATCAATCCTAGAAAATTTGCATAATTTTTTCGATCATGTTTTATAAAAATGAATTTTTTAAATTAAATTAAATGAAAAATTAAACTTACCAATCTTCCATTGTTGCTGACAAAGTATGCTTCATTGTCTGGCATTTCTGTTTTAATAAATATTTTTGACTACTTTTAATAACGTCAATATTATGACTGTACTTTAAAATGGCACTAAAGTGGTTAAATAACAGCTTATCGAAATCCCGTCCGCTCAAATAGGCATCTCCACCACAATTTAATATTTCAAGTTTATTTTCAACAACTTTCGCAATGCATATATCCAACGTTCCACCTCCACAATCACAAATTAGAATATTTGAATTTGACGGAATTTTATTTTCATTACAGTATGCAATTGCGGCAGCAACTGGTTCTGGAATAAAATGAATTTTTATCCATCCAGCAATTTGTGCCGCGATTTTAGTTGCTTCAATTTGAGTTTTGGTGTAATTTGCTGGAATGGCAATTACAGCTTCTGTGAGATTTTGTCCTTCAAAAGATTCAACAACATTTTTTATGTGAAGTAATAAAAATGAAAGTGTTTCTTCTACAGTTTTCACAGATGTTCCTTCAAAAGTCTGATATTCAATTTTAACATCAGAATTATCTTTCAAAACTTTAAAAGGCCAAATTGAATCAATTACAATTTCTTCAAAAGGTTTTCCAAGAATTCGCTTTAAATCATATACAGAATAAGCAGCTTTATTTTTTAATCGATTAATGACAATTTGTCCACATTTTGGCTTTGCTTCATCAAAGGCAATATACGATGGCATAGTTCGGTCATTAGTTATTGGGTCCAATTGTACACATTCTGGACCACTTTTTCGAATAACCGCTGAACAACATTCTGTTGTACCTAAATCAATTCCGACAACCTTGTACTGTAAATCATATTCTGATGTCTGCAATGGGATAATAAAACGGCTGTCACTTTTTTTACCACTATTTGCAAACTCTAACAACCCAAAAACTGCACCCATTTCATGTCCTTCTTCAAATTCGATATTTAAAATCTCCGGTTTCTTTGAAGCTTTCAAACAATTTGCAGCAAACATTGCAGCTCCAGTTGCTACAACTTCATCTGGATTTACAACCTTTGAAAATTTCGCTTCATCATGAAAGATTTTTTTTCAGCATTTTTGCAATCATTGGCATTCTCGATGACCCCCCGACAAAAAGGACATGATCGATATCGTTAGCTTTAAGTTTTATTTCTTGCAAGGTTTTTAGGCATTCAGATTCCAACAGTTGGAGAAGATATTTGCTCATTTCTTCGAATTCTGTTCGTTTAATGTAACGATTTTTTGCAGTTTCAAAGATATCAGAAAGGAATACCCTAAAAATTTTGAAGCTAGTTAGGAAAATTATTAAGTTTTAATTTTTTTAAATCACTTTTCATTATAGTTTGTTATATATTATATTATAGCTTATAACTAAGCTAAAATTATCTCAACTTACAGAGTTTCTTGACCCATTGTAAGTGCTTCTTTAATAGCTTGAGATTGAATTTTGATTTTGAATTTTTTCTTTTGATTCAATTTTTCCACTTCCACTCCATCTTCCACAAGTTTCTTCTTCATCCATTCAAAAATTAAATGATCGAAATTTCTTCCCCCAAGATAAATATTGCCTCTAGCAACCAAAATTTTAAAACAATGTCCTGTGTATGTCACAACTGAAGCATTAAATATCTTATAATCAAGATTAAATATAAAAATTTTTGCATTTTTCTTATATTTATTTTGTTCAATCCCACAGGCTATCGCAGCAGCAATCGGTTCCGGGATAAAATAAATATTATCAAGATTTGCATATTTCGCAGCATCATATGTTGCTTTCTTTTGTTCATTTGAAAAATTTGGCGGAATTGAGATAACTGCGTCTCTGGGGATCTTTCCAAACTGTTTTTCTGCCGACCAAATAATACTTTTTAAAATTTCACCCGAGACAATTATTGGTGAAAGAGGTTTAATATTTTTATTTACAACGTATTCACATAGATTTTCTTTATCTCGATTTCCTTGAACTTCAAAAGTCCATTCAGTTTTTAGTTTTTGAATTAATGGATTATAAATTGATTGTGCTAACATTCTTCTGGAATCTGAAAAATTTCAACGATTTTAAAAACTCTGATAGTAGAATTTTTGATGGTTCAAAAATACATGTATGTAGAGTCTAAGTAAGTCTACATTGTATTGTGCGTTGAAAGAACTTTGTAGACTTACCATAATAAACATTTTTTGGATTTGTTCCGAATTTATCTCGTGCTGGTTTTCCGACATAAGCTAACGCCATCATAATAGTAATAGGAAGGAGTGGAACGGCTAGCTAAAAAAATGTTTGCAATATTCATTATATGTATTTTTAATAAACTGCTCAATAATTTGTTTGTTTCAAAAGAATTCTCACCAACTAAATTGTTTTTTTCGATGTTTTTAATCGCAGCTTTTTAACTTACCTTGTTCATCCGCAACAACCTCAACTTTTTCATGCCACCAAACTGCGGCACAAGTATTTGTTAATCCAAGATCAATTCCTAATGGAAGCACCACTTCTTTTTTCATTTTTATTGATTTTTGCAAAAGTTGATAAAAACACAACAAAAATTTTCATTAAAGTTTTTTCTCCATACTCTTTTATCAATAAATGTAGATAATCGAACACTTCAAAAGTCAGCAGAGAAAAAAATAAGAGAAAATGTTCCATCAACGAATAAAAACTGTGATTTTATGGTTGTTTATCTGTTGTATCTCTCTATTTTTAGTTTTAGTTGTTATTTATTAAAATATTAGTTGTTTAATTTTTCAATAGCTCAGGAATGTTGCCGGATTAACAACAGTTGTTAGTATTATGAAAAATTTGTTTAAAATTTCAAACTCTTTTTTGTTACCTAAATTATTTGAGTAAATGCAGAGAAAACACAACAAACAAAAAAGTCACAAAAATTTTAGAGTAACGCTATGCTAGACAACAAAAATGTCGAAATATGATAACTTTTATTGACCACGCAGTATTTTGCACGTAAACAAAATTTGATAAGGAGAAGCTTGTGTTCACTTCTTAACCAAACATCTCTGGTAAACAATAAATTTCGCATAAGAATTTCTTCGAAATATTCAATACTTTTGGATGCTTATGCACAAAAATGATTCATAATCACTAACATAAATATTTTGCACACCACCCACAACAAGGAAAAAAGTTGCGATAAAAGGTTTTCTGATTTTTGAAACATAAAAATAATCTCCTCAGCATATCGAAACATGTTGTTGTTTAATATACAAAGAAGATGCCATATATAAATTGCGATACTTGCAGCATATTTCCAACAATTTCTTTTACAACAATTTGGGTTGTAGTTAAGTAGCTGACAACAACTTGTTGCAAGGATGGATGACGATGATATTGTAAAGAGAATGGATGAACTTGATGGTGTTGATGGAGTACATTTTGTAGAAAATGAGGATTTAATCGTCATCACATCGGATATAAAAACTCGTATTTGTCTCTATGACAAAAACAATGTTTACCGTAACTTTTCATCTCCAAAGGGGTCAGCGTTGATCATCAACAACAAAGAATTTAAAAACAAACAAAATGAACGAAAGGGAACGGAACATGATGAAAAAATGATTCAATCATTGCTAACCAAATTGGGTTACGATGTTCAAGAAACACAACATATTTTGACTGCTGAGGTATGTCATACTTATTAATTTTAATTAGGAATTATTTCAAAAAAATTTGATATGGTTCCAACAGTTTTTCAACGAAAAATCTAGCATTAGATATTATATTTTCAGAATTTTATAGGGAATGCGTGAAGCCGCAAAAAAATTTGCCACAAATGAAGCCCATAAATCTTGTGATAGTTGTGTCGTGGTTGTTCTCTCACATGGCGAATATGATTCCCTTTGTGGCACTGATGGCAAACATTTAAATATTCATGAATTCATCGATTGTTTTAATGCCATCAATGCTCCTCATTTAAGAGGAAAGCCAAAGCTATTTTTTATTCAGGCATGCCGGGGTGGTGCGATATTAATACTATATGTACTTTTGTAGACAAAAATTTCAGACAAAATTGATTTTGGTGCTGTTTTTGCTGATTCTGTAGATGGTACAAATTTTGAAAACGATACACTAAAGGATTCTAAACAATCTACTAATAAAAAGTACCCAATTGGAGCGGACATCCTAATTGCATATGCAACAACTCCGCATTTTCTTTCATACAGAAATCCAACAAATGGAACGTGGTTCATACAATCAATTTGTAAAGTTTTCAGTCAACATGCAAAAGATGAAAATATTTACTCGCTTTTAACAAAAGTATGTATTTATTACTTTATGGTATTACATTCAAAGTCGGTTCAGGTTAATGAAAGAGTTGCATCATCGTATGAAACAAATGAGAAAAAACAAATGCCACAATTTGTTTCTAACCTTAGAAAGCAGTTTTATTTTTTCCCTGGCGATGATAACATTTTTGCTGTTCATCAAGGTCCTGATGAAGTTGTTTCAAATAGATTCATGGAAACAGAAGCAATTGTTAAACATGATGGTGAAGTTTTTTGCAAGACCACACTTGTTGCAAAACATTTTGTATGGGGTTTTCGAGGTATTTTCATAACAATTTTTTAAACCACAAAATTGTTTTATAGGTGCCGTACAAATACAAGCTTACACCAAAAACAATGTTATGATTTGGAAAAGTGGGTGGCGAGTTTTTGGAGTTAATTTGCATAAAGAGAGTACAAGAGAATGGTCAGAAAAGGTGTAACTTACAAAGCTTTTTAAACAATTTTTTTATTTAATTTTGTAGATATCTGCTGATGTGCTATCTATTGTCGACTCAATTGTAATTGTTCACAAACATCATTATGAAATAAAAGATGATTAATTGTGTTAAAAATTTTACGTTTATATAGGCTTTTGTTTTAAAAAAAACATATTTGTGAGACATAAAGTAATCATTCATTTTAACAATTATTTATATTTTTGATATTTTAATTAGAATCAATTCTACAATAAAATTGTTTAATGCTAAGTTTTAGCATGTTAATAATTAAACACACAAATTTTGAATGAAAAAAGAAAAAAGTTTTTTTTTACAAAGAAAGCAATTTTCCCATATAAATCAAATCTGTCAATCATTTTTTCTCGCCTTTTCAAAACAAGAAAAATTTTGTGAACAGATTCAATCTTATCATTTGACACAAAATTGTTGTTAAACATTATGACTATGTTTTATGGAAGAAAAATAAATCAATATGAATTTGTAGCAACATTGATTTTTCGAGGCTCAATTTTGGCATGTTTTTATATAAATTTAATAAATTTTCTTACAATGTGTAAGTTTGGTAACTGTAAAAAAACGTCTAATTTAAGCTTTTAGTGATGCCTCCGAATGGAAAACCTGCAATCACATATTTCTGTAGTCCATTTTCTAACATTGTTTTTCTTCATGTTTTTGCATTAATTTTAGCTGCCATTTTTTCAATTCTTTCAACCTTGAATCTTATGATTTTTGGTTCCAACTTCAAAAAACCAAAACAACAATTTATTATTTATCGACAAAATTTTATTCTAATTTTAGCTACATTTTGTTTGGCATCTTTGACATTTTATATTTTTCCTGGACATTTAACAAGTGCCTATTATTGCAGAAATATGAATTACTTTTTTCATGGTGAAATCTTTGTTTCTTTTATCGGAGTTATTTTTGGATTGATGACACTTTTTTGTTTGAATAGATCAAGATTTGTGGAAAAAGTTTTTGTTAAACTTCATTGTTATATTATTTAAATGTCTTTTTATGATATCAAATATCAGTTATAAATAAATGTTCCCACAGGGGTCAATATCAAAATTTACATGCAAATTTTTTTTAAATTTTACATCATTATTGGTTAGTTTTTTTGACAGGGTTTCGGTTGTGCAGATATTCGGAAGGATAAACTTGATATCCTCTCTATGGAAATGATTCAAAATTTGCATAAATATTTTTTGTTTCTTTTTTTCTTTTTAAAAAACCCTGCTTTCATACATCTTAAGCTGATAATACCCAATTTAGGTAATATGTAAATTTTTTAAATACACCCTGAATCTCGCATTGTTTCAAGAGATGTTTAATTAATTTAAAAAGAGTCCATAAAAAAATGTATGTTACTTTTAACTTCAAAAACTACTTTCTTAATGTAGACATTTTTTGTATGCAAAAACACATTCAATTTTTGTTTCAACATTAAAGAGACATTTTTGTTAATAAAAATGTTATTTTTCTTTCTTGCGTGATTGCAAAATCAAAATTTCTTTCTTTCAGACAAATTATGTCTTTAATGGACCATGAAATAATCAATTTCTTGTTTAACAAATTTTTTTGATGCCCCGCAGGAATGTGATGATACAAAAGGAACGTTAAATTTTTCTTCGTGTTTCTAAAAATTTTTACGATCTTTTTGTAGTCCAAATTTGTGTTGAAAAATTTCCAATAAAAATATTAGTGGCAAGAATAAATTTATTTAAACCCAATTAAGGCAAAAATAAAATCTCTCGAATCATCAAAATAAAACAAATAAATGATAAAAAAATGAGCAAAAAATAATATTTGTCTGTACATGCGTCATCAAAGAAAAAACATTTAAATAAAATCTAAAAAAAATATTTAAAGAGCAATATTCATTGTAAAAAAGCTCATTTTTAATAAAAATAAAAATCGAATCTTTGCTTAATAAAAACTGAAAGTTTAATTTAAATAGCTCCAAAAAATATGGTGACTATCAATGCTTCTGAAATAAATGAATGCAAAAAGTAAAAAAGACCAATAATGAAGTGGAGGTTCTTGATTAACGATGGAATCAATGAAGGACAACAAAATTGGTCAGAATGCAAATTTTCTGTGTAAAAAAATAAATGAATGGACTAATCTAAGAAGAAAGATTTATACATTGATGGATAAGATAGTTAAAGGATGGATTACTAGCTGCAGATGATATATTGTGATAATAGGAGGTTATATTAAAGGGATATAGAAGGATATATGAAAGCTGATATTGTTGGAGATATAAAAAATGCCGAAGATTAGCTATTTAAGAGCTTTCATATATCCTTTGTGAAACTAAAAAGAAGCTAATATTAGTTGTGAGCTTTATATAATTATACATACCCAGCAAAGAAATTTGCATATCCACATATGCTAGCTTTTATGCAAATTAGCCAAGAGTTTTTCGGGACCGTAAATTCTTTGATGGAGTATCATCACTATCATTGCCACTTAAAGTTCTTGAAGTTGAACGACTTCGATTATTGCTGCTTGGGGTCCTTGAAGATGATCGAGAACTTTTTGGCGAGTCATCATTTATCAAAGTTGTTTCATGTGGTTGATATGGACCTGCCCAAGATTGAGTATCTCCCAAATCATCTTCATCCAAATGTCTTTCTTCTGGAACTTCTTCAATCCAATCTTCTTGTCGTTCAATTGTTCGACGACGAGGTTTTTTACTGGATTGAGCATTGGCAGAAGCCCGGCGGGTATTTATATCATTCATTGAAAGGGATCTCTGAAGTTGTTGGGTAATTTGTTCCTGACCTCTCATAGCTGCAGTTGCAACAATATCTCGAGCATATAATAATCCTTTCGTGCCAATTTGCAAAGCTTGATTATATCCCTCAGTTTTAGCTTGCTCCAAATAAAAATCTATATCATTTTCATGTCGAAGAAGCCAAGGATGTACAAAATTTCGATAAATTGTTGAAGCTCCTTTTGTCCAAGGGGAAATAAGCCAAATAATTAGAATAATTTTAAGTTCATAATAAAATGGAAACCAAAATGATATAATTACATCCGCGATCGCTTCGACGCAGGTAATAATCGCAAATACAATCCAATACATCATCCATTTTACATATTCTTTAACATCTTTATTTCGGACAGCTTTAAATGATCGATATGCTGGATATAGGACACCTGCGGTAAGCATAATAATCCGAGATGCAAGTACAAATATCATCTTTTAGCTGCTAATTTTCCAAACCCGTTGTAAAATATTTTTAAAGAACCCAACAAAAATTAATCATCCACAACCAAAAATATTTTTTTTAATAACAAACAGATGTGGGATAAATAATAGTAGTAGTAATAAAGAAGAGAAAAACTAGCCACAAGCAAAAACAAACTTTATCACCACTATATTTTTTTAAAAGAGAAAAGAGAGCAGAAAATAAAAAAAGTTTTTGTTGCAATCAATTGAAAAATAACAGAGAGAGAGCGAGAAAAAGAGGACCCTTTTTTCAAGATCAAACTTCAAGTGTTTTGTCATTCGTCAACATTTTGCCAAAAATTTTCTCTGACAAAAACAAAAATCTAAAAAAACAAAGAAAATGCTTTTAAAATTTTTTAAGCTTTGATTGAAAATAAAATTTTGCACTTTTTTTAAACAGTTATCAGCTTTTTGTCTTCTGACGTCTATTGTAATCTCTTAAATAAAAGACTTAAAGGAATTTTTGAAAAAACACAGCAGCAAAAATAAAAGAAAAATGAAAAATTTCATTTGTGCTTTGATTGCTTTTTCCAAAAGGAAGCATCAAAAAATGAGACTTTTTCTTCTTTTTGGATTATTTTTGTTAACTTTTGGGAAGCCGGTAACTCAAAGTAAGCGAAATTTATGCAAATTTCTAAAGTGCCTTTAGGACTTGCTGTTGATTTTTGGATGCCCTTAGGGCATTGATTAAATTTCGATTGCTATTAGAATAGTATGCTAATTTTTTATGTTAGGGTTTTATTTGACTTCAAAGCATTGTGCTAAAAAATGCCCTCGGGGTATTTAAGCTTATGTCATACAAAAATTAGAATAACTAAAAGCATTACTCTCTCAAATAATCCCAGTTTTTGTCGCCTACTAAGATATGCAAATTTCTAGATGCTATATTTTTTTTATTTTTTGTTTGACTTCAGTGCATTATGCTAAAATAATGCCCTCAGGGTATTTAAGCTTATGCCATACAAAAATTAGAATAAGTAAAAACTTTGCTCTCTTAAATCATCCAAATTTTGGATCTCATGCATAAAATATGCAAATTTTTCAGATGCTGCTGGAGACACTGAAACTGAATGCAAAACCTGTGAAACTTTGGTAGAACTTTTTCGAGGTTTATGGGGTTCTGCAACTTTGGAAGATTGTTCCTATGAATTAATGGTATATGTTTGCCAAGCGATGAATGTTGCAGATCATTTTGTCTGTAAAGGATTAGTCTCAGATTTCAAAGAAACTTTCAAATATGTCATTAAAGAAGTTCTTAAAGATCCTGATGAAGCTTGTGGAGTTGTAATTAAAGGTTGCAATGGCAGTTTTGCAATTGATACTGCAACTTGGTTCTTGCCAATCCCTGATGGAAAACCTGTTCACAAAGATCCAATTTTGCCGGATAAAGGAAAACCAATTTTAAAAGTTTTACATTTATCAGATTTGCATATCGATAATGAGTATGTCATTGGAGCTGAAGCAAAATGTGGTGAAATGATGTGTTGCAGGCCCCCAGGGGATAATAATGTAAGCTTATAGGATTTTATAAATCCAACAAAACTTTTGTCCATTTTAGGCAGGGTTCAAGGCTACGGTAGATGTCCCAGCTGGAAAATGGGGAACATATGGTAGTTGTGATTCACCATATTGGTTGGTGGAAGACATGATGAAACATATTTCTGTTACACACAAGGATGTAAGTTGCTGTAAAAAAGTGTTAATCTAAAAATTAAATTTTAGTTGGATTATGTTGTTGTCTCTGGAGATCTTGAAAGCCATGCAGATTGGGCATACACTCGAGAAGGACATCAAGAAAAAGTTCGAAATGTTACACGTTTAATAAAAAAATATTTGCCAGGAGTAAATATTTATTTTGCTCAAGGCAATCATGAAACGGTTCCACTTGATGCGTAAGTAGGGAAAAGGGATTTGGGTGGTAGCAAATATGCAAATTTTTATCTTAAGCGTGGTTAAATCAAATACACAGCGAACTGAAAATCTCTTGTTTGTTGATTTTTTGGCAAAGCGTCAAAATCAAAAAAAGCAAAAAAGTGATGTTTTGGTTTTTATCATAAATAATTCCTGAATTATCAAATTAATATTTTTTTGTTTCTAGGGTAAAAAACACTGAAAAAACTGAATCTGCCACATATGGAATACCCAAAATGGATGATTTTGAGGGTTTAAGGACGTGTTGAAAATGACCCTACCTTTCAAAAATTAATAACTCAAAATTTTATGCAAATTTTTTTCTCACTATTGTTACCATAAGATTCAGCAGGTTCGATTCTATAGGGTGACGGTTGAATTTTGTTAAAATTACTGAACGTTTTTGAAAAATCTCAAAAATACTGATTTTTACCGTATTTTTGCACATTTTGATGCTCTTAATCATCTATAATTAACGTTTTTTCCTCGATTATGTGTAGAATATATCAAGAAATGATTAAAAAATATAGTACAAACGTTAAACTCACTTAATAACAAAACATTGGAAAAATGCTGTCATCAGCAACAACACCAATAGTATAAAAGAAATGTAAAGATTAACTAAGTTTAAACTTTGGTTATTTATGTTTATGCACATTGTATCATCTTTTTAACCTATTTTTTAACTCTAAAAAGTGATAAGATGTCCTCTGTGCCAAAGAAATATAAGAATAGTCATTTTTTTAATAATAGTAAAATCAGAGGATAAACATATAAATATGTTTATGGATGTTATACATTGTCTAACCTACAAAATAAAAGAATTGTGATACTATCCACTATTATTTGGAAAAATTACAATAATTCACATTAGTTTACAAAGAAATCCAACAAATGCGGATGAATTTTAATTGATGTTAAATAAAACACATCTTGATGAAGAAGCATATAGTTTAATATTATTTCTTTTTAGTTATTATTGTGTATAACATATATATGGCATTGTAACATATTATTTGATTATTTCTTGATATATTCCACACATAATCGAGGAAAAAACGTTAATTATAGATGATTAAGAGCATCAAAAAGTGCAAAAATACTGTAAAAATCAGTATTTTTGAGATTTTTCAAAAACGTTCAGTAATTTTAACAAAATTCAACCGTCACCCTATAGAATCGAACCTGCTGAATCTTATGGTAACAATAGTGAGAAAAAAATTTGCATAAAATTTTGAGTTATTAATTTTTGAAAGGTAGGGTCATTTTCAACACGTCCTTAAACCCTCAAAATCATCCATTTTGGGTATTCCATATGTGGCAGATTCAGTTTTTTCAGTGTTTTTTACCCTAGAAACAAAAAAATATTAATTTGATAATTCAGGAATTATTTATGATAAAAACCAAAACATCACTTTTTTGCTTTTTTTTGATTTTGACGCTTTGCCAAAAAATCAACAGTCAGTTCGCTGTGCAAATACCCTTACATCTAATAAATTTTGATATAGGCTAATAAAGCGTTTATGCAAATTTCTGATAAAATATCAAAAACGTAATTTTCATGATAATGCATATGCAAATTTTTAACTTGATTCAGAACCAGTCAAATGCATAAATGTCCATAAGGCATCTAATAGTGAAGAGAAATTTGGGGATAGCGAATATGCAAATTTTTAACTTGATCAAATCATATCACCTTAAGGCATACAAAAAATTTTGATATATGTTGATAAAGTGTTTTCGTATGCAAATTTTATGAACGGTGAAACTGCCAAAAACTTTGTTCGAAAAGATATCACACATCCCACTTGGATTAATTTTAATTGAACATTATTTAGTTTTGCCCCAAGTTGGACTCCAGAAGAATATCACATGGATTGGATGTACGGTACTGAAGCGGATGAATGGTCGGATTGGTTACCTGAAGATTCTTTAACTACCGTAAGATTGTAAGTTTTCCACTTTTATTTCTTATCACTTCACAAAACTTAATCCCCCTCTAAAATTTTTCAGTAATGGCTGTTACATGAAAAAACTCTTTCCTGGTTTACGTTTAATCTCTCTCAATAACATTCTTGGTAATCCATATAATGTGTAAGCTTATTTTTTACTTTGATTATCACTGATAAAAGATTCAAAACACAATTAATTTGTTTTAGATTTTTATACATTAATCAAACTGACCCTGATGGAACTATGACCTGGCTTATCAATCAATTATTAGATGCAGAGAAAGCTGGGGATAAAGTTCAAATTGTTGCACATATTCCTGGTGGGTCATCAGAATCCCTCGAAGGATGGTCATCGAATTATTACAAAGCTGTCAACAGGCAAGTGGATAAATGGGATATATGAAATCCTAATAGCTAATTGTTATAGATTTGAGGATACGATTGTTGCACAGTTTTTTGGACATACCCATTTTGAAGATTTAAATGTTTATTATGAAGATTTAGAAGATCCAAAAAGTCGACCTACTGCTGTTGTATATTCAGCTGGAAGTGTTACTCCAAATTTTGCTTTTAATCCTTCTTATAGAATTTATACAATTGATGGAAATTATCCTGGGTCATCTTTTGTAAGGTTTTGCATAATTAATGGAAATCAAGCATTTGCTGTTTTTTTTGATTTCGAAAGAAAGTTTGCGAACCTGAAAGTTATTGAAAATCAGGAACTTTTGCTTTTTTCTAACTTTTTTAATATTAGAAAAAAGCGAAAGTTCTTGAATTTCAATTTCTTTCAGGTTCGCGAACTTTCTTGCAAAATCAAAAATCAGCAATGAAAAGATATCTTTTAACATTGAACATGAAGCACCTTCCATATGCCCAAGGTCACAGCTACAGTATACCTATTTTTAGCAAATTTTGGACTGGGAATCCCATTTCCTAAATCTCACAACAGCTAATGCAAATCCAGATGCTCCAACAAACTGGGAAATCCTTTATCCTTCTATCAAAGCTGAATACGATTTGAAATCTCTCTTACCATCAGATTGGAGTGGTCTTATCACGAAAATGATAACCAATGATACGCTTTTTTCAAATTATCACAGGTAAGCTAATTAGAAATTTGCATATTTTGGCTAAACTTTATTCAATCAAATATCTATATTCTTGTTGAATTTTAGAAATCGATATCGTCGAGATCACGTCATTTGTCATAGTGATTGCCGAAGAAATACTTTATGCACAATGCGAACCGGGCATCACACAAATAAAATGTGTAATGATATTCATCCAACCACTGGGGTCAATGGAAGATATTCAGTTGAAAAAGAAATTGTTAAAAAATCAGAAATGACAAAAGTTCCGAAAAGTGAAGATGAACTTTTAGCAGTTTTTAAAGAGACAGTTCAAAAGCTTAAAATGACTGTAAAAGATGATGGAAAATGTCCTGTTTGAAATTGTTATGTAAAAATTAATTAAATAAAGTAAACAATAATTTGGAAAAAACTCGCTAAATTTTTAAAAATGGCTAATCAAATAAAAAACATTTATTAAAAAGTAAAAAAATGGCTGCTTCTTTTTTCACACTTTTTTTAAAGAAAAATTCTTTGTTATTATTCGCAGACATGTCTGCAGACATCTGGGAGACATTAAAAAGTTAACAATGAAAGACAAAATATCCAAAAAATATTGAATGTGTCAAAAGCAATTTTCTTAAAAAGCATTTTTGATAACATAAAAATTGCAAATCAATTTTTCATGCCTAAAAATTAGAAGAAAAAAATTGAAAAAAGTAAAACGGAAAAAATTGCTTTAAGAAAAACAATAATGGACCAAATCAATAGTTAAAAAATAAACCCATCAAATGTCCAGAAATGCATTTTTTGATCCAAGAAAAAGCATTTTTGGAAGACATCAAAAATTTTGGGTAAAAGCAGCAAAAGAAAAAACATAGATTTGTTTTTTAATTGTTCTGCATTTGGTACTTTTTCTATGCTATGATTCTTCTTCCGTTTTTTGATTCATTCATTCGATTTAATGCTAAAAAAATTACAAAATGATTCATCATTAATCAGCAAGCAAACATCTGAAAAGCTGAAAAAGCAGACGTTTTTCAAGAAAAAATAACAAAAAACAAACATTCATAAAAATGATCCTTTGGCATTTGATCAAAAAAGATGTTGAAAGCATGAAAAAACATGAAACATATCAAAATTGCAATAAAAAAATAGCTTCGATATTTTAAAACATCATTTTTTGTAAACAGTCATTGATTGAGTTTTGTTGGTTTTGTTTTTTAATTTCGTAAATTTTGTTTGTTTTAAAATATTCTTTTAATCACAAATAATTAATTTTGTATTTGTAAATTAATACCGTAATAAAAAATGAAACCATTGAAGATTATTCATATGTTTTTGGTTGGATTTTGTGTACTTCTATGTGATGGGTAAGCGTCATTGTTTTTTTTTTAAATTTTTATTTTAACAGTAGTAAAATTTTTAATATCTTTTTAAATATTTTTAACTCATATTTTCTGTTTCGTAAAAAGTGATTTGCGTTTACATGCATATTTTTTTTGACTACCGTTGATAAAAATGTTTTGCATAATTAATGGAGATCAATCATTTGCTGCTTTTCTTGATTTTGCAAGAACGTTCTCGAAGCTTTGTTATTGAAAATCAAGGAATTTAGCTTTTTCTAACCTTTTTAACGCTAGAAAAAAGCGAAAACTCCTAAATTTAAATTTCTTTGAATTGAACTTTTTTGTGAAATCAAAAAAGCAGAAAATTAAACATCTCCTTTAAGCATCTTAGGTAAGCAAAATGTCCAATCTTTTGAAACTCCCCCACTCTTAACGTAATATTTTTTCCTTTGATCTTTGCGCATTCATGGTGAACCGTAACATATGGTTTACCTCCAATTACCCATAAAATTACAATCACTTACGTAAGATATGGACAATCCCTTATAGAAGATCATAACTTGTGTAAAATTCTAATTCAATACTACATCTTGTTCTTTAAAAATCAGTACATTTTACCACCAACCTTTTGTATATTTTCAGAGGTGACGATTGGAGAGAAGGAGCAGCCCCGATCCCAATTGGTTGTTACGATTTTGTTGGATTAGTTAAATGCAAAAATGGTTCAAACATTCTTCCATCTGCAGAAATTGAATTATGGGAAAATGATTTATTTTGGGATGATTTTTTACATTCTCAAAAACTTTCAATGTTAAACAATGGAAAAACTGCAGGATTTTCATTTCAAAAATGTGTTGATGATGGTTGGACCACAATTTAATAAAGTTGAACTTTATTATTATTTTAAGAATGTTTGTTTCATGGGTGATAAATATGTAGCAGAAACCGTTGAAATTGAATCAAATAATAAAACCATTGTTTATGTTTTGGATGCAGAATATGCATATCTCTTTTTTGAATAAACTTTATTACTGTGAAAATGTTATGGAAATAAAAATTATTAAAACCTGACAATTAACAAACTGTACAAAAGAATAATATCAGTGTACATGCAATTCTTGGATTTTTATCTTTAAACAAAATCAATGTCCTTTTTTGAATCAAAGGAAGTAAAAAAACATTGGATTGGTACTGTAGTTGGAAGGTAGTTGTAACTTCTGGGATTTCTGTTGTGCCAAGTTTTAAAACAATTTTTGTTAAATTAATTTGGATATTTTGATTGTCCAAAATTACAGCTAGACAATAGAAATGGCTATGATATCAAACACAAAAAAAAAGATTCACATTTTTATCCAAGCTTTAATTTATTATTTAATTATGATTTTAACCTTAAATTATTTGCCATGATTTTCACTACCTTACATGTAAAAATTTTATTAAAACAATTTTTTTATGGAAAATACAAAATTACCATTTTTTGATAAAACACTGATTTATTTCTCGGAAAAATTAAATATTTTAAATATTTTTCAAAAATGTGTGACAAATAGTTTCTTTCTTGGTTTTTATATTTTGCTTCTTCTTTTGTGTTTTGTGTTTCTGAATGTTTTTAGGATCTCAGGGATTATCGCTTAAATGGATTAAAAAAGTTTTTCTTCATTTCTCTATAAATAACTATAAACTTCTCTTTCAAAGAATTAATCATTCATTTTTAAATGGCATTTACCATATTTTTAATACATGCATTCATAGTCCCAGATGTTTTTTAAAACCAAAAATACACAAAAAAACATGTTTTGCTTTCTTAGAAAATACAAAGTTGTGTTTAAAAGCTGCTGCTGCTGTTCCCTATAATTAAATCTTTAAAAAAACCACCTTTTTTCATTTCTTTTTTTGGAGGAAAAAAAATTATTTTGTATCAACTTTGAAAAATAAAAGGTTTTTCTCAAAAAAAAAGAGAAAAAATAGATTTGAAAATACACAAATTGGATGTTCTTTGAAATTTTAGAAAAAATCGTTTGAAAAAATGCAAAATAAAAAAGTGTAATTAATTTTGATTGACTACGTCTTCAGGCTGTCACTTGCGATTTTTTTGAAAAAAAAAGTGGGAAAAAAGACAATGAAAAAAATGTCAAAAAATATAAAATTTGTTCTGTTTTGACTTTTCTTTTTTTGTGTTTTTTCATAGAATTTTTATAAAAATAAGTTTTAATGGGAATTTCCTGCTAGGATAATTTAGTTCCTTTTTTGAAAGAAAATGTGTCATTTTTTAAAAATCATTTTTTGTGACGCATTTTAATGTGCTGACAAGGAAGTGTGTATTTTGGTGGTCTTTTTTTAAGCTAAAACTTTTAAAGGAAGCGTGTCGGATAGAAGAAGATAATTTTTTTTGTTAACCAGTCCTCTTAACACGACATTGATGAAAGCTCTCTACCAAAAAAAATTTTTTTTCAATTAGTAGAGAGATGTCGTGTTAAGAGCACTGGTTAACAAAAAAATTATCTTCTTCTATCCGACACGCTTCCTTTAAGCTTTTAAATTTTTTAAAACTTTTTTTGAAGTTTTTGGAAAAAAGTAAGACGAATGCAAACAAAAACTAAATGAAACGAGCCAGATCAATGAATGAAAAATTTTTTTTTCGATTTTTGCGTCATTTGTTAACTTTAATCTTTTTTATGTGGGTTTTCTTTATGTAATTGGATACTTTTTGTGTCTGGTTAATCTGGCTACAATTTGTTTTTGAACAAATCTGCAAAAACTGATTGCAAAGATCAGATTTAGTAAAATTTAGGGACATTTTTAGCAATTAAAAACTGATTTCTAAATTCCAAAAAAACTTATAACAGGTATTAAATTATTAAAGCTCAACTACACAAAAAAATTTCAGTTTTTCACAATTTAACAGTTTTCATAAACATTTACATAAAAATTTGCATCTTTTGAAATCCAAAAGAATTTATGATGACTAAAATAAACTGAACCACCAATGATGAATGTTTTGTAAAAACCAAAACATCCAAAAACAATATTTCACTAATAGGTTTAAGAAATAGTTCACACACCTATAATTTATTTTGTCCCCTTTGAAATCAGTCATCGGTCAATGACCAACAAAATGAAATAATAAAAAAACAGTTTATCTCGAAATATCAGTTTTATTACCACATATATAATTATCAGCCATAAAAATATACATATTTAACTGTCATCAATTGAAACCATAATTTTTTTACAATCAATCAACAACAAAAAAACGACTGCAATTTTGTTCTTTGTTTTCAGCGAAAAAAATTGCAATTTTATCAATTTTTAGGGTCTTTTATCTCTAAAAACTTAAAAACCAGACAACCCTAAAAAATTTTGCATCTCTATGTTTTTTTTACTTGTTTTAACAGCCGCAAAAAATGATTGTGATAGGGTTCTTTTTCTCGCCTGATTTCTTTCTCTCTCTTTCTTTTTTTGATTCGATGCACTTTTTGTTTCTTCTTTGAAGTGGCCAGTCCTGGCCACTTGAACTAGTGATAACAAAAAAAGGAAATTAATTGTTCAAATTCAAAAAAAAAATATTTCAAAATTTGTAGTCATTATTGGGAATATGAAAATTATGTATTTTTAGAAAAGCAGTAATTTTTTTGTTTACCACAAAAACACAAAAAATAGAAGCAATGATTCATTTGGTTGTAGTCAGTTCAGACATTTCAATTTCAATTAAAAACAAAAACCTCGGTTTTTATTTTTAAAAAAAACGTGTGAAAAAAACGTGTGTCCCGGTTTTTGACATATTTTTTATTAAAAAGAGGCAGGCATGTCCGCAGGTGAGAAAGGAAAGAAAAGGGAGGTCACTCTCGGCTGCTGCCTAGCTGTTAGATTTTCTGGTTGTCGCGTCTGGGTAAAAAAAGTAAATGGTCCGATAAAAAAAAGGGACAGCCAGACAATTTTTCGTTTTTTCCTTCCCACTTTTTTTTCATCATTCATTCATCATCATCGTCGTAGTCGTTGTTGCTGAACAGCAGCTTTCCCTTCTTTCATCTTTTCCTGTTAAAATAGACGGAAGTTCATTTTTAACAGTGATTATTATTTTAAGGGGTTGATATTGGACTTTGTCGTCTCTCTTCTTTGGTGTCCTAAATAATTTTTATTGAACCTTGTCAAAAAAATTTTTGGGCCTCTAAAAAGTCATGTCTCCTCCATCAATTGCTGTTACGGCTACCACAACTGAGATCTTTGATGAAAACTTCAATTCCACCAAAGCTGTCCATGAACCTGAGCCAAAACGAGCTTATCCAACTTTGGATGAACTTCGAAATGCTGTTCCTAAGCATTGTTTTGAAAAAAATGCCTTCCGGTCATGTCTTTATCTCATCAAAGATTATTCTCAACTTGCTTTTATGTACCTTCTAGTTCCTTACATTGAACAATACCTTGGCTTTGGAGGTCTTTTTGCATGGTGGTGGATTATGGGAATGTTTGGTTTTGCACTTTTCGTTGTAGGACATGATTGTGGACATACAACTTTCTCAAATTATTCTTGGTTTAATGATATTTGTGGTCATATTGCTCATGCTCCAATCTTTGTTCCATTTTGGCCATGGGCAAAATCTCATCGACAACATCATCAACATACTTCTCATGTTGAAAAGGATAAAGGCCATCCATGGCTTACAGAAGAATGGTGGATGCAGCAAGGCTTTGTTGCAAAATATTATCATAAACTTATTCCTATTACTGGTTTCTTAATGTAAATTTTTTAGGCTACACTTTGAAGTTTAAAGAAAATATTTAAAAAAATTTGCATAATTTCAGGTGGTCTCCTGGTTATCTCATCTTCGGCATTCCTGATGGATCTCATTTTTGGCCATGGTCAAAACTTTTTACTACCAAAACTGAAAGAATTCAATGTGCTGTTAGCAGCATTCTTTGCATCTTGTCAGCTATGGTAAGTATCATCAAAAAAATTTGCATATTGTTTTTTTAATTGAGTTTCGTTAAATTTACACTTTAAAAAAATAACAATCTTAAGAAAGAAATTACGACTAATTTAGTCATCAAAAATGCGTTCCTTGAACAAATTTAAAACCTAAAAAGGAAAATTATGCAAATTTTCGAAAAAATTATCTATTCTTTTTTTTAATAAAGAAACAACTTTTTAAAATACCGTATCCATTTTTAGGTCGCTTTTTATGTCTGTGATTTCTCTTTCCTTGCTTACACGAAATATTACATCATGCCTGTCATCTTTACCGGATTCTGGATTGCCATGGTTACTTACCTTCATCATCATGAAGAAACAATTGAAACATATGAAGAAGGAACATGGAATTTCGTTCGCGGGCAACTTAATACCGTTGATCGTCGATATGGTTTTGGTCTTGAATCATTGCTTCACAACATTACTGATTGTAAGTATATTTTTAGAAGTTTTTTGGAAATTTGCATAAATTTTTTCTCCGTTGTCCATTTCTGATTTAAATTAAATTATCCTTTTTTATGCAAATTTCTAAGTTATGTTTATCCAAATTTATGCATTTCCATAAATTACGATTAATATAGAATTTGAAAAAACTAACATAATTTTTTAAAAATTATGCAAATTTCTTATCGTTTTTACTTTAATAATTTTATGCAAATTTTTAAAAATCAAATTATTTTAGCCCATCTTGTTCATCATCTTTTTTATCGACAAATTCCTCATTATCACATCTATGAAGCAACAGAATCAATTAAACCCGTGATCGCAAAATATGATGAAAGTCTTTATCGATGCCGTGACAGTTCAACATATTTGTATGAATATATGATGCTTAATCTTAAATTGGATTACGTTAAAAAAGTTGGGAATGGAGTTTTACAGTTTGCGGGTATTAAAAGAAGTAATGAAAAAAGTGAATAATTTATTGATTTTTTTATTTTTAAAAAAGGAATTTGTATATTACTCGAGCTTTTGATCTGTGAATTTTTTTAAATTTTAAAATTAAAATATGAAGTTAAATAATAAATAATTTATGTTAAAGTAAAACATTTTTTAAAACTCTATGAGGTTTTAATAAGTAGAAGAACAAAAAATTTTTGTTATTGCAGTCATCGAAATTGGATTTTGTCATTTTATCACTTCTATTTTATTGAGCCATAAAATCATGTTTATAAATCTTAAAATATTTTGATTAATATGATTAATCTTTCCCTTGTTTAAAAAACATTGAATGAATTTTCGTCAACTTTAAAGGGGACTATCCTTCGTTTTTTCTAACAAACCTTGTCATAAGATTGTGTCGGATCGATTATTGTTTTACCTAATAACTTGTATGTCTTATCGGTACGTTCAAAAGTGATAACATTAAAAGCATTAGCTTTTTCTTAACTTCCTTTATTTAACGCTTTAAAGAAACATTTGTTACCTAAATACTGACATTGAAAAAAACTATTTTTTCTTATTGTTTTTTGTTCAGAAGCATTGAAAAGATGTTGTTTTTAAAGCTGTTCTATGTTTTTGCATTTCTCTGGCTTTTACAAGATGCAGAATCAATTTCTATTTGTCCTGGTCCGAGTTCTGCGAATGCTTTTAATGGAACAATAACAAGCCCGAATTATCCGTCAGATTATCCATATAATGAAAATTGCTATTATTTCATTGTTGCAGCAGGAAGCATTCAAGTGAACATTGATCATTTTGACACAGAACCAGGTTTCGATTATTTGCAAATCGATACATCAATTGACAACGTTACATTTGTTAATTTTACAAGGTAAGCTATTGACAGTGAACATAACTTTTAACAATTACTACTAGATTATCTGGAAACAATGGCACTGTTAATTGGGTTCATACATTTCAAAGCAACATCCGATTTTTCTTTCGCACAGATGGATTTAACACTTTCACAGGCTTTCATTTAACTTGGAGTATAAAGTAACAAATTAATAAATTCATAATTTCAAAAATCAGTTTAAACTATTTTAGTTCAAATATTACCATTTCACCATCAGAAAGTTAGTATTTTTAAAAATTTTAAAAACAATACTATATTAGATAAATTAAATTTAGGCGTTGTGTGTCAAGGACCAGATGTTTTGTTTTTGATCGATAATTCCCAAGCAATATTTTCTGATTTTTTCAATAAGGTTTTATCTCATCTTTTTATTCTTTCTAGTTTATTATTAATTACAGGACATAAAAACATTTGTTGTGCAAGTAACTGCACGATTTTTATTTGCTGATGATATAACTTCACAGCGCCCATTTGCATCGAGATTTGGAGTCATTGTATTTAATGACAATGCCACAGTTTCTATTCCATTAAGCAATTATACTCGAATTCAGTTTTGGGAGAAATTAGGGGGTGGCACAAGATATGGTGATGGAGGCACAAGCAATGTTACTACGTAAGTATTTGTTATCAGTAACAAATGTGATCAAATAAATATTAACGTTTAGTGCCCTTTCATTAGCATATGATGAATTTTTACGTGATGGCACACCTGATCATAGCACATTTTTTGCTACACGAATTGTTGTTCTTATCGTAAACGACATGTATGTTTGACGACGAGGATAAATTTGCATAATTAATTTTAAACCTTTTTTTAAGTAGCCCTTCCGTTTCAATCAAACCTTAGCTGCTATGAACCATCTCAAAGAAATTGTTCAGCTTCCAATTGGAGTAATTGTTCCTGGGATTGCTGGAACTCCGACCGATGCTCAAGCACATTTAACAAATTTAATTGGAAGTTCTAATTACACTTTTCCATCCCTTGATTCTGCAGTTATTGGAATTCCGGCACTTTCATCCCTCAAATTTCCATACCCAGTTTGCAGTAATTTAATTTTTATTTGTGAAATGACTGCGGCAATTGGATGGGAAACTAAAACAAAATGTTTACAATTGGCTCAACGACTTGCAGCTGCAACATCAAAAAATTTAAAACAAAAATACGGTATTGGATTATACGGTATGCAAATCTACAGTAATATTACTGTACAAAGTTTTGATGATTTTAATAGTTCACTTTCTGTCATGATTGATAATATTGTAAACAATAATTCACCTGATGGTGGACAAACTTATCTGGCACCGTAAGCTTGCCACTTGAAGCCAAAATTGCCATTGAAAATGCTGTTTTTCAGTATCTTAAATCAACTTTATAATTTAATGGGAAGTGACATTTCTTCAGGGAATTATGCTGTAATGTTAATGGCACAAACATCGTAATCATATACCGTATCCCAAATTTATTTTTACATAAATATGTTTTAGAACAATAAGAGATCCCTCCCAGGCATTTACGGCAGCACAAAATGTTGCAAGTCGAAATGCCGATATTTATGTCTTGGATGAAAGTCATTATGGTCCACCTTCAAATCTTTGGGGAACATTGACCCAGAACCAACCATATCATGTTGTTAATGGCACTGTTATGACTGATATTGATGAATTGTTTATCACTTTCGAGGCAACTCTTTTACAAGATTACAATTATATGCATTGTTAATTTTATGAAAAACAATATTAATAAGATATTTTTAAATTTTAAAAGTAGTCAAAAAACGTAAACATCCAAACAGTCATTTTTATGGAAGCTTTATATGAAGGATAAATGAAACTTTATTGCAAAAAATTTTAAAAAGAATCGAAACAGAATACAAAAACATTGAAAAAGTAACAAATTCAAAGAATCTTAACAAACAATGCTAATACAGAAAAAATTTCACAAAGTAATTATAAATTAATGAAAAGACATTCTTCGAGTTCAGGTTTTGGCAAGCATTAATTCCAAGTTCGAGATGGCTGAAGTTCAACGTATTTTACTACTTGCCATAAATCACGATGACATTCCAATTCATCAGCAATTGTTTCAGTTTGAACAGTTTCACGTCGAAAAATTTGATTTACAACTTGATAAAATTCATCACGAATGAAATCAACATTCAAACAAATCAAAGGGCCATTATTCTCACGTGCAATCTAAAAAAGCAATGAGATATATAAAAACTTGGAGACATTTTATTAGGAGCGGGAACGGGGATAAACATGAAAACGCCACACTTGTTTATTTGGTGCTCGTCCCGTTCCCTTGTTTCCATATTCTCGATTGATAGAAGGATTTTTGAAGATTAAACTCACTGTTCGTTCACATTCAGCATCAGATAATGTTAAAGGTGGACGAATTGAACAAACATAAAAATTAGTTTCAGGATTATAATTAATAATAACTTGAACTCCATACATTGGAACATTTGCAGCGATATGAAAGACCTAAAATGAAAAGAAGAAAAAATGTGTTTCAATAAAAAGAGGATCCTTACTTGCTCATTATCAGGAACAGTACGAATTAAGACCTTAAAGCCAAAACGACTTTGACCATGTTTATCACCAATCGTCAAAAGTACAGTAAAAGAATTATCAGAATATTCACCAGAAACTGTCAAAGAATATCTTCTATTTAAGCGATATTTACAAGCTTCAGAGTGTTCATTAATTTCTTCATAGCCCATAGGATTCTTAAAATTAGTGAATTGAAAATGATGGACTCCAACAATATTACATTCTGGTAAAGCTGTAAATCTGTACGCTGGAAGTTGTTCAACTGCTTTTTTGATAGAAGAAAAACAATTTCGAACTTGAATTTCAAAGTTGTTTCCTAAAAAATAATTGCTTTATGAAGTTTTATAAGGTTTAGAAAACCATACCAGTGATATATCGAGAAGCCATTATCGAGCTGATGAAATGGTGACAACGAAAGCAGTATCTGAAAATTAATATTATAAAATTCAAAAATTTTTAAAGCATGAAAATGAATGCTTTTCACGTAAATTATTAAATCAGAAGCGTCATGCATAATTATACGCCAGTATAAAATTACATTAAATAACAAAAATTGAATGGCTTTAACTTTTACGTAAAACTGTTTCACTTGTACAGAAAAACCATGGATCATAAAAGTGTGTTTTTTGTTATGGTGATACAAAAAAAGTTGTCTAAAAACCGACTAAAGCAAGCTATTAGAACTTTTTGTGCAAATTTAAGAAACTGTTTAGTGAAAAAATGTGCCTAATTACTACCAAAAAAGTGTCTAAAATCGGTGCAAAAAATACAAATGGCAGTTTTAAAAATTTATTGTTTCCTCTGATAGATCGTTAACCACAAATAGTTGTTGTTCAGAGATTTTCGCTTTTATGTCAACAACAGAAGCATTTTCTAAATATTTCACTACCATTTCAAAGATAAAACGATAGAAAAAACCGAAATTCACTGAAAATTAGTAATTTGCAATTCGCGATCTTTCTTGCGAAAAAAAACAAAAACAAAAGATCTCTTTTAGAAAAACGACAGCCAAAAAACTTAAACAAATGCGCGCCAGTGGAATAAAAAGATGAACAAAAAGGAAGAAAAAATAAGCACGACTCCTGTATGTTTATGTGATGCATTTTGTTATTTTGTTGAAAAAAATTGCTTCCACATCAGCCCCGGGGCAAGAAGTTTGACAAAGTGTGATTCTTCGCACCCTGTCACGTGCATTGTACAGCAAAAATGCAAAATTTCAAAGGCCCTAAAACAATTCGAAATTCTGAAAAATTCCAATTAAAAAACCCCGTGCAATAATTTTAAAATACTTCCAATTTGTTCCTCATGATGACATTTCTCTCTACGCAACATTAACAAGAGTTTTATTACGCCGCTTTCAAAGAACTTCGGCAAAATCTATGGCTAAGCCTTTCATTTATTGCATTAAAACAAATGAAAAAAATCTACAAACACTAAATAATAATTTTTACATCATACAATTTCAAAAAATAAGCAAGCAGTATTTCCGAACGCAATATAAGAGTCAGCAAAGAAAGAAAGCAAAGTTTTTATGCATAAAAAACCGCCACGAAGGACAAACACCAATATATTTGTGACAGTCGTTTCAAAAATATGTTCAACTGGCATTACCCATTAAAAGGACATCTGTAATTTGCCGCTTTTTTGCTGTCCTAAGAAAGTTCTCGAATTTGTGATTTTTTTTTCTTATTGTAATCATATCACAAAAAAACAGTTAAAAAAAGCAAAAGTTCTTGAACGTCAATTAATACGTACATACAAACATTCTTACGAAATTATAAAGCAGCAAGATCTCCTTTTTAAAAAAAGGCGCAATTTGTCAACTTAGTATATTTGATTCAATAATTAATCTATGCAAAGGAAAGATTATTTTTGAAAAAGAAGAAGTTGTATTTGCCAGATGCAAATTGTGAAAAAAGGGACCACACTTACATACAAGGAGATCTTTGATTGCTGTTTTATTTTGAAAGCAACAAAAATTCAAATCCAAGATTCTATTGTCTCGAATTGGTTATTTTTGAATCATTATTCCTGGCAATTTTAAAATCGATATGGAACAAATGGTTTATGTTGCCTTGTTTTTAGTCTTAGTTTTGCTTTGTTTAAGAAATAATCGACGTTAAAAATAACTTTAATTTACCATATATTTAATTAATAAACAAAAATCAAAATTACCTAAAGAAAAAGAACCAAAAATTTGCAACAGCTGATGCTGCAAGAATATTGTTGTCTGTTTTTCGTTCAATTAACCTAAAAATATATACCGTAATGTATTAATTGATATTACTCCAAAAAACTTACCACTTCTTTGAGATGAGCAAATGCATTGCATTTATCTTTTTTTATCACGTCTAAGCGATGCCACTCACTTTCCGTGTGGTAATACCGTAATATAGACAGTACTCGGGTATCAAAAGAAACTTCACAAACTGGATATCCATAAATATTATTGTTTCTTAATATTGAATGCTTTTTCGGTAATACAGAAGTTTTGAAATGAAATAAATTAAATGTAACCTAAAAATTCTCTAATTTATCATAAATTATTTATGCTTTTCGAATTTAGGTAATTACAGTATTTTATTTAATTTTTATAAAGAATCAAATACCGTAACAGCGTAATCACTTAAAAACTTAAATTCTCACAAACAAAAACCTACAACCGGACCCCAATATCCAACTTCCCAAATTGTGCCATTTGGAAATTCTGCATAAAACCATCCACATCGTTTTGAACGAAGCACACTGGTCCAAATGAGACTTTACTCATAACGCCAAACGAAGGTGGGAGTTGATGAGAAAAAAAGAGAAGATTTTTGCATCTTTTTTTAGATTCTGATTTTTTGAAGCGTTATTTTAAAATTCTAACGCCGTAATCTTTTTTGTCGGGCAGTTTTACCTATGTATGCAAAGTTTCACACTCCTACGTTTCCTCAGAAAGCTCAAACTTCCCCTTTTCGGTGACGCATTTGCACAAAACTAAAAAATTTGATCGGTAATTTGCTCCAGATTATTTTTATAAGCGTTTTTTTAAAAAATCGAACGCCGTAATTTTAATTATAATAGTCTTAAGAAAGTGTATAAAAAGTTTCAGCGCTTGAGGTTGCGTCGTTGATCTCAAACTTCCCCTCAAAGACGATGATGTCATACATCATCAGGCAGCAATTATGCAGAAAATTGCTTTATTTTTAATTTTCTTTACTTCTATTGTTTGTAACACTTAATAATATTGCTGTTAGTGTTCTTAAGAATATATAGATTGATTAACAATGAGTTTAAACGACTAATTGATCACAAAACTGATTATTTTAAAAGGAAATTTACCAACGCTGAAATTATATATCCAACATGAAGTTTTTTGCTCATACACCTTTGATTTAGTCTCTATTATGCTTATCCATTAGTTTTAACATGAAAAATAAGTAAATGTATTAGTTTTTAGTAATTTTGGTAATTTGCACAATATCTCATACAACAATTTTTTATGAAATTGTCGCATTTTGGCGTTATGAGTACAGTCTCATTTGGACCAGTGTGACGAAGATAACTTCGATTATCATAAACTATTTCCATTCCATTTATTTCAAATACCTCAAACTTTGCACATTTATATGAAGCTTCAACAATTTTATTTTTAATTAAAACAAACATTATAAAAATTGAAGCAATATTAATATTAAACATTTTTTGGTTTTGTAAAAAACAGCAACAAACAAAATTTGAAAAAAACAAAAAATGTCATCTAAAATTTGTGTGATTAATTTTTCACACTTTTGTCATTGTTTAAAAAACGAATGGATTTTTTGTTCCAAAAATGCTGCTTTTAAAAATAATTACAAAAAACAATAACAAATAATCTTGTGATTTATTCAATTTTTTCTTATTCGAGTGATTACTGCAAACGAGTTTAAAAATATTATTTTTGTAAAAAAGGTTAAAAATTACAGTATCAAGCTTTTTATTATGTGTTTTAATTCCTTGTTTAATTGTCAACAACACCGACACAAAACTGATTTTAAAGGATATTCAATTGTTCCCAAAAATTTTAAGTTAATTCTACAACATTTAAATATAGATATAAAAATTCTATATTTTTTCTCAAAGAGTCGTTGTCAACAAATTGAAAAACAGGTAAAAATTTTGTTTTTTTAAGACAGAAAAATCAAAAGTGAAAAAAATCAAAAATGGACATTATTTATGAAACTGAACAGCAATAAAAAAAACATCACAATACAAAGTAAAAAGTAACAAATTTAAAAAATCTTAACAACAAGCATAAGCATAAGCATAAAGAAAGCGTTTAGCAGCCCAACCCATAATGGGAACAGCAATTTTAGCCTTAATACAGCAAAAACCAAAGCAATAAGCGTAAGCCCATGGGACAGCAACTAAGCCAACTGCTAACCCCCCGGCAACCATATATGGAGCAGCTTGCGAAAGGTTAAGAGCATATATTTTGCATTTCCATTTTGCAGTCGATTCAGCAGCTACCTTCCATGCAACCTTTGATAATTGTTTAGCAGTTGTCAAGGGACAAAACTTCTTTTTTGGAAGAGGAGGACCGATTAAACGACAGCGAAAGTTTTCTTGAAATTGATGGATTGCAGGTTGAGGAAGACATGTCGTAGGAGATAGAACTTTTCCAATAATTGTTTTAGAATGAAAATCAACTTCCAAATTAATCAAATGATTTGCAGCAGCCTAAAAATTAAACATTTAATTCACACCAATGAAAAAAAAGAAAAGCAATACCTTAAGATTAATAACAGAAGCCGAACTGCGGATACATGCGTAGATAAACTTTCCAACTGCTCCAATAACTGCAACATCAATTTTAAGAACAATTTCAATATTTGATCCAGGAATTTTGATTACGATATATGAAGACTGAAAATACATAAATAAATATAAAAACAAAAATTGAAATTGCTTACTGATTTGATTCCATTAATTTTAACTTCATATCCGAAACTAATTCCACTTTTTTTATCCGTAATCAATAAAGTTACAGTAATACTTCCATTAGAATATTCACCAGAAGCTGTCAAATCACAATCATCACCCAAACTTTTTGTATAATCAACACCAATTGAATTTTGAACTCCAGCAGTTCCATGAATTCGTGAACAAGTTAAATTTAAATTTTTAATACCAGCAACATTTTGATAGGTTAACGTTTCAGTTGCAGCAACTGAGCTTCCACTTAAAGCTTTCCAGAGAGAAGAAGCAACACCTGCTTCAACTTCAAAAACTACTTTTCTATCTAAAAACATATATTTAGACTTTTTATAATGACAAACAGCCAACCATGTTTAAAAGGTCGAAGAAATCTTCGAAAGACTTGTAATAATGATGAACGCGATTTACGACCATAGTTATAAACTTCAAAAGAAATGTCACCACGAACAAAATCAACATCCAAACAAAATAATGCACAACTGTTGGAAGAAGCACACTGAAAAGATAACAGTTTACATTTAAGTACTAAACAAAAAAGATATAAAACTAACCGTTTTTTCAATTTCATAATCGGCACGAGTTAATGGTGGACGAATTGAAAAAACATAAAATTTAGTTTCAGGATTGTAATTAATAACACAATGAACACCAAAAATTGGAATATTTTCAATGATATGAAGAGTCTAAACAAAAACTGTTATTATTTTAATTTATAAAAAATAAATTAACAAGCCTTTGGAGTATTAAGATCAGCAGAAATTTTGACTTTAAAACCAAAACGATAATCTTTTTGTCTATCAGCAATCATAAAAAGTACAGTAAAAGAATTATCAGAATATTCACCAGAAACTGTCAAAGCATATCTTTCATTTAAGCGACGAGTATATTGATAATTAACTTTTTCAACATTGCCAAGTCGACTATCAAAATTGTTATATTCCAAAAGACGAAGTCCATTAATATCATTTTTGGATAAAGTTGCAAGTTTGTCAACAGCATAATTTTCAACAGCATTCAAGATTGAAGCAGCACAATTTTGAACATTAATTTCATAATTATCGCCTGAATTTGCAATATTAATGTGTGAAAAAGAATTAAATAATTTCACTTACCACAGATATATTGAGAAGCCATGATTAAGTTGAAGAAAGATGTAATAAAGCAAATTTCTAAAATATAGTATGTAAAATTTGATTTTAAATGGAAGGCAAAGCGAAAATTCGCGGAAAAAAATATACAACGTTTTCGAAACTATACTTTTGACGCAAAGGAAAAAGTTTTCATTTTTTGAAAGAACAAACAAAAAAGCGAAAAATATAAATTTATTTGATCTTCAAGATTTCAAATAGTAGATATATTTTTTCAACGTTATGACTATTTGCAAAGAAAAAGTCTTTTTGAATGTTCGTCAAGAAAATTTTTTGGCGATAATTTTTATCTGCCAGCATATTGCAGCTACCTCACGATTTATTTTTTTCTTGAAAGAAATTTTTTTGACAACTTCTTTTTTTCTACAGCCTTTAAAGGACGAGACCCATCGTGAATAAACTTTTAGACGCAACTTTGATTGCAATGTCTCGACGCGAAAGCACCTTCATTGAAGCTTGTTTTTTTCTTCACTGCAGCTGCAAAAAAGGAATTAAAAAATCAGCTCCAATGAGTCCCTGATTTTTGTAAAAAAAAAGTTTATTCACGTTGGATCTCCTCCTTTAATAAAATAGGTCATCACTGTTATCGATTGCAGAAGTTGCCAAATTTAATTTGTCTCTTTGTTGTTAATGCTGCTTTAAATTTGGATTTTTAATAACAAATTTTAAAAAATTAATTGATTTTAGATCCTTAAAATGTTGTTCAAACAATTTAAACATAGTTTTAAATCAAGTTTGCAGTCGATGGGGTTACTTTCCACTCACAACTCTTTGGATTTTAAAAAATCTCAATAAAATAAAATGAATTGAAAATACTATGTGTTTATTTTAAATCAATTTCAAAGTTAATTTATTCTTGAGTTTTTGAAAAATTATCAAATTTGATAATCACATTGCAATAAAAGATAAGAATTTTTTAAACTATTCATTTCTTCTTTGATTGCTATTGTTGGAAAATTTTCCTGTTTCGAAAAATTCCAACTTTTACTAATTTTAACAACTAATACAGTAACTATAATGTTCTGTTTTATGCCACACTGAAAAAAATGAGTATCGAAAAATGCCCCCATGTTGGGACATATTTTAGGCAGCACTTAGGCATTTTAGGTGCATTTGCCCCCAAAGGAGGGGGCAAAAAAATAAACCCCATGTAAGAGCATTTTAAGAACAAAGTAAAGGGTTATTTTAGCACATAAAATAGGGGCATTTTTCATACTTAAATGTTGTCAGACCTTTGACCCTTGTATGTTTAAATTTTGTCCTATTTATGTTTTTGTATTTTCAAAAAAGTGCCAAAGACAACTTTTTCCCAAAATTTTTTTGCGCACAAAAAACAGTGCACACAATTGTAGGTGCAATGCACCGATTTTTTCCCATATTTTTATTAAACCAGAAGGTTTTCCTATGGGAATGTGACAAAACACATTTTGGTTTCGGTTGAAAACGAAAACGCTTTTATCAAAAATAGAAGAAACTCCAAACGCAAGGTGTACAAATTAATTTTGAAAAGACAGAGAAACAAAGAAATATTCTCTCTCTGTTGTCAAAATGTTTTTAATGAAAAGCCCCCAAAAAGAAAGGGTGTTTTGGAAATAAGCCATTTTTGCAAAACTTTTAAGCCCCTACATAGGGGCGAATTCTGCTATCATTACTTTAGGGCTTTTTAAGAAAATGCACGTATTTTTTTCAGTGCACCTACTAATGCTTTGTGGTCATTCACGTCGATCTCAAAATGTTTAATCATTTATTATTAATATATTGTAATTTTTTTAAACCAAAAATGCTCTTAAAAACATTCATCAATATTAGCATATTACAAATTTTAAGCAAGTAATTTTAATAGTTGTTATTTAAAAACCAATCAAATCCAATTCAAAAACGTCACAAATTACTGTACTCACACTGAAAAAAATACGTGCTTTTTCTTAAAAAGCCCTGAAGTAATGATAGCAGGATTTGCCCCTATGTTGGGGCTTAAAAGTTTTTCATAAAGGGCTTATTTCCAAAACACCCTCTCTTTTTGGGTGCTTTTCATTAAAAACATTTTGTCAACAGAGAGAGAATATTTCTTTGTTTCTCTGTCTTCTCAAAATAAATTTGTGCATCTTGCGTTCGGAGTTTCTTCTATTTTTGATAAAAGCGTTTTCGTTTTCAACTGAAACCAAAATGTGTTTTGTCACATTCCCATAGGAATACCTTCGGGTATAATAAAAATGTGGGAAAAATTCGGTGCATTGCACCTGCAATTTTTGTGCACTGTTTTTTGTGCGCAAAAAAATTTTGGGAAAAAGTTGTCTTTGGCACTTTTTTGAAAATATAAAAACATAAAGGGGACAAAATTTAAACATACAAGGGTCAAAGGTTTGTGTACATTTAAGTTTGAAAAATGCCCCTATTTTATGTACAAAAAAAACCCTTTACTTTGTTCCTAAAATGCCCTTACATGGGGGTTTATTTTTTTGCCCCCTCCTTTGGGTGCAAATGCACCTAAAATGCCTAAGTGCTGCCTAAAATATGCCCCAACATGGGGGCATTTTTCGATACTCATTTTTTTCAGTGCAGATCTAGGAAACTTTACCGGAAAAAGAAAATGATCAACCAGAGACACTTTTGAAGTGAAAGCTCAAATAAGATAATGAAAAAACAAAAACTTTTTTATCGAAAATTAACAAACAAGTCAAAACAGAACACAAAGACATTAAAAAGGTAACAAATTCAAAAAATCTTAACAATCAAATGCAAAAACATACAAAGAAAAGTTTTACAAAAGCATTACTATTTACATGATAGAACAAGTTTTGTGGTCAGGCATGAATGATTTTGGTTCATAAATTTCAACTTGCCATAAATCAAGATCGCGTTCCACAAAAAATTTTTCAGTTTTAACAGTTTCAGGTTGGAAAATATCAGTAAGGAAATAGCGCAGCCCGTTGCCTGATTTTGCTCCCTGCTGCAAAAGAGAGAGTTATATTGGTTGACCAGGCTCCTTTAAACATAATTTTTCTTAGCAATTTAAAATTTCAGACAAACATATTTCACCATTATTTGTACAGAACAGTATTACACAAAGTAAAGTAATTTTTTTAAGAAAAAAGGACATGTTTTCTTTGTTTTGTTTATGCAATAAATTTTAGCTATACAAACAAATACACGATTTTAAAAATTTAGTGACAATAAAATAAATTTCTAAAAAATCATTTTTAGGTAAGCTTTAGAGGAAAAACGAAACTTTATTGTCACAAATTTAAAAACAAGTCAAAAGAAGAAACTAGGACATGTTGTTGAACATTTTATCCATCGAGAGCATTTCGAATTCCTTGGTAATGCCGTCATCGTTTGCTCATAGCCCAACCTTGTGTCATCCATTCGCTGGCAGAAGAGCCCAAAACCTTGTAAATGTAAGTATTTCCAGGGGTTGAATATTACGATAACTAAAGTATGTTTAAGGAAATTGGTGAAGATTGTCTACTCCTTGAATTATATATGGATGAGTTTGTTACAACCAATCCCATTGGCAATACTTCGGTTGTATACAAAATGGCTGCATGGTATTTCCGCCTCCTGAATCTTCCCTTGGACATGCTTTCTCAATTAGATCATATTTTGCTTGCCTCCCTTGCTCATGCTGTTGATGTCATGGATGACCTGCAAGAAATCCTTCGATTAACCCTACTCCCACAACTTAAAAAACTGGAAACTGATGGAATTACTTTTCAATACCGGGGAATGGAAAAAACCTTCAAAGTTGTTCTTTATCGCCTTGCAGCAGATAACCTTGGATTTCATCAGCTTGTTGGTCTTACAAGATGTTTCAGTGGAAATAACCCTTGCTGGATGTGTACCGAAACCGCTGAAACCTTGAGAACTGTTTGGACTTTAAATCCTCGCAAACTTCGAACTCGTCAACAATATGATCATCTTACTGCTGCAGGGACACCACAACAACGCCTTCAGTATGGAATCGCTGCTCCTTGTTGCCTCAATGAATTACAGTATTTTCATTGCATGGAAAATTTTAGTGCAGATTACATGCATGATCTTCACGAAGGCCATTTCCTTCGTTTCCTTCCAAGAATTTTCCGTGATGTAATAACTGCTGGATATTCCTTGACTGATATAAACAACGCTATTGCTAGTTTCGGAAATGTTGGATTTGATGGTTACAATCCACTCCGCCCGATCTACCTTCCAGCACATGCACCTGATAATGGAGATACCCTTGGCGGCTACACTGCGAAAACTTCTGGTACCCTTGTTCGCTTTCTTCCTCTCATCTTTAAATGTGCAAGAATTCGCCTTCAAACTCCTTCCTGGCAAGTATTTATGAAACTACAAAGAATCCTGGATATTTTATATGCTCCTGAAATAACTCCAGCTACCCTTGATCTATTTGATACCTTGGTTCAATCGTACTTGAAAGATTATATCGCAATGGGTGGAAAGATGACGGTAAAACCTCACAAACTTTTACATTATAAATCTGTAATGGAAGAAATGGGTCCACTTCGACACCTCGCAACTTTTCGTTATGAAGGAAAGCATTCCCGCTTGAAGCAATATTCAAATGTCAATCGCTGCTTCAAAAACCTTCAAACAACCCTTGCTGATAAAAATGAATTAATGTTTGCCTCAGTTTTGTTAAAAATGAAGGCCTGTAAGTTTTTGACCTGCTCACTTTTAATATTAAATGTTCCTTTTTAGCCAATTACCTTGAAAGCCGAAGAAAAAGCCGCAACCTTTCGAAGTTTAAGAAGCACCTTGGAGTTGTTTATGGACAAGATATTGTAACCCGTGAACCTAAATTTGGTGAAATCTACAACTATGATGCCACGAATGACCTGCTTTCCTTGAAACTCCTTGTCCTGGAAGAATTTGATGAATCAACACATTGCTATGTAGTAAGAACGACCGAAAACGTCATTGAAGTCCTTCCTGAATCCCTTGTTTGTCCGGAACCTGTTTCGATTTACAGAAAAAGTAGAAATTTTATTAGAATGCCTTATTTTCTGCCTTGATTAATCTCTATTTTTCTTTCTTTTGTTTTGTATAAATATTTTTGTAACTTTTAGTTAATTTTAAACATACTTGTAATAAAGTTTTTTTTATTATTTGTTTAATCAAATAGTATCATTGAGGTAAATTTGTAAGCATTTTACTAGCTTCAAGAATTATATTTTTTGAGAAAAAAAGCAAAAACATCCCATTTGTTCCCCTCTTTCAACAAAAAAAAAATTACCCCAGTAGTTAATTTTTACATCAAGAGGGACAAATGACATTCATCCGGGTATCCGGACATTTTCATCCCGAAATCGGGACGTTTTAATCTGATTACATTCGCATGAATTAATGTGAAATGTAACACGTTTGAGAAACGTGTGATTTTGTAACACGAAGGCGTGAAAAAATCACATCTTCTTGTCATCGTGCATATTTTTCACACGAAAACATGTAAAATCGTCCACGTTGCCTTGATCGTACATATTTTTCACATGAATTCGTGAAAAAGCCATCGTGTGACTTTTCTATACGTATTGGTTTTTTTTCAGTGCATTGAAAAAGTAACAAATTCAAATAATATTAACAATCAAAATTTAAATAAATTATTAGTTACAAAAGAATACAAGTTTCATAGTATCGCCCGAATTATTTTAAGCCCTGGATGGAGTTTTCTTAGGTTCAACATAGATTTCTAATTGCCAATGATGTTTCGCTTCCATTCAAAAGACGGTTTATTAAATCTTGAAGATTTTTCAATTCATCATCAACAACTGATTCAGATTTAACAATTTCATGGTGGAAAATATCAGTAAAATAAATAACATGATAAATTTTATCATGAATAAAGTCAACATTCAAACAAATCAAAGGGCAATTATTTCCACCAGCATACTAAAAATAGAGCACACCTAAGTAAAATAGAAGCATTCTTAAAAATTAAACTTACTTTTTGTTCCTGTTGAGCATCAGTGAAAGTTAATGGGGGACGAATTGAACAAACATAAAAATGAGTTTCAGGATTGTAATTAATAACACAATGAACACCAACCATGGGAATATTTGCAATTATATGAAAAGCCTAAAATGTAAAGATGATAAAAAAAGAAGCAAAGAGTATCGTCACCTTTTTTACATCAAGATCAGCAGAAATTTTGGCTTTAAATCCAAAATTTGTAAGAGTATGTTTATCACCAATCATAAAAAATGCAGTAAAAGATCTATCAGAATATTCACCAGAAACTGTCAGAGAGTATCTTTTATTTAAACGATATTTGCAAGATTTAGAATGTTCACCAGCTTCTTCATTGCCCATACGATTAATAAAATTATTGAATTGAAAGCGCTGGATTCCAAAGATATCATTTTTGGCTAAAGTTGTAAATCTGTATGCGGGAAGTTCTTCCAATGCCTTTTTGATAGAAGAAAAACAATTTCGAATTTGAATTTCGTAATTCCTTCCTAAATTATTAGCTTTGTGAATTTGGATATGATATTGCTTTCTTTTTAAGTTAAAAACAAAAACATGCCATTGATATATCGGGAAGCCATTTTCCAGCTGGCAAATTTCAGATGGGACAAATCTCTGAAAACTGTATTTAAGCAAAGAGTCGCCCTGAATGAACGCTTAAAAAATCATATAACCAAAAATCAAAAACTGGGCACAATTGTGTGATAAGAAAAAACGATAGAAGAAAAAGGCGAGTCGCTTAAAAAAGAAAGTAAAAACAAGTACATTTTTTTGTTCATTGTTTTGTTTATAACTTTTTGAAGAGAAAACACGTTGAAAATTTTATCTTGAAATATTTAAAAATTCGATAAAAATGAAGAATTTCAAAGGACTGTTGTACTTTTATGTTGATGAAGTGTATTAAAGGGTAGAAAACAATTAACTAACAAGCATTCAGCAAAACCCAAAGGCTACAACATTTTTTATTAAATGGTTATAAAACAAATGGAAGAAATCTACGAAAACAAAACAGTGATTTTTTACACTATTTAATTTAGAAAAACGAGCAAGTAGCATTTATGGGCTCACTTTTTTAATCGATGATGATACATCAAAAAACGCAAATTTATTTTGCAAAAAACTACCACGAAAGACACACACCAAAAATTTATTTATGTGAAAAGCTTTCAAAAAATGTGTTCGACATTCAGTCGCTTCATTAAACATTTTAAAGTTGAAAATAACACAAAAAAAAGGTTTTTTATTTTTATTCTTTGTTTTTTGTCTAAATTTTGTTTTATTTAGTTTTGTTAAATAAATTATTACAACACAAATCAAATTTTATCACACATTTAGCATATACTATTAATAAACAAAAAATAAAATTATGCAAATCAAAAAGACCGAAAATCTGCAATTTCGGACGCCGGCATTTAGTTGTCTGTTTTTCATACGATAGACCTAAAAATATACCGAGATTTTTAAATTTCGGTTTTTAAAAAACTTACAACTTCTTTAAGATGATCGAATGTGTTACATTTATGTTTCATACAAGTACAAGAAATTATATAACTGTTTGTTGGAATTGTATATTTTTTATTAATTACATGCGTATGAGTGTCAAAAGAAACATCACGAATTGGATACCCATAAATATTATTATTTCTTAATATTGAGTGCTTATTTGGTAATGCATAATTGTGGAAATAAAACAAATTAAATGTAGCCTAAAAATTTATTAATTTGTGGTTATCAAATTTAGGTAATTATAGTAATCTGTTTACTTTCTATAATGAATCAAATACCGTAATCACTTAAAAACTAAAACCCTTAATAACTTACAATCGGAACCCCATATCCAACTTCCCAAATTGTTCCATTTGGAAATTCTGCATAAAACCAACCACATCGTTTTGAACGATGATAACTTCGATTATCATAAATTATTTCAGTTCCATTTATTTCAAAAACTTCAAACATTGCACATTTATATGAAGCTTCAACAGTTTTATTTTTAATATGAATCAAAACGGAAAATATTAAAATAGAAGAAATGTTTTTGTTAAACATTTTTCAGTTTTGTTTAAAACAGGAAAAAATTTTAAAAAAAATGTCATTTGAAATTTGTGTGATTCATTTTTAACACTTTTGTCATTGTTTAAAAAATGAATGGTTATTTTTTGTTTCAAAAATGTCTTATTTTCCGAAATGATTAAATTCCAGATTACATAGAATCTTATGACAACGAAATTTGGTCAATGCTTTTAACCTTGGAATAATATAGTATAATAATACTAATTAAACTGATTAAAAATGGAAGTTTTATTTAACCAGATTTGATAAAAATTGTACGAAAAAGCTGATGGAAGAAGTAAAATATTCAATTTCAGATAAAATAACTCAAATTGCAGATTGAGAAAAATATATGATACATAAAAAGGAAAAACAACATCTTCAAAATATTTCAAAGTTTTTTAAAATTTCTCAAATGTTCGTATTTTATTAATCCAAAAGTAATTGCTGCCAACTTTGGCTACAATTCTTGTGAAACCAACAGCGAAAAGGGCTCAAAAGTTAATAATATTGATCAGAAATTCAAAATTTTTGTAAGATATTAAAGCAAGAACAAAAAACATGCGACAAAAAGAAAAAATATATTTATAAAACATTTCATAGAAATTGAAAGGAACATGAAAACTCATACAAAAAACAAAAGGATAAAAAGTAACAAATTTTAAAAAACTTAACAATCAAAAACTCAATAAATTTGAATACAATCAAAATCTCAATTACAAATTTCGTAAGCGTGGTAGTGAAGCAATAACTGGAAGAGCCAAAGGACCAGCAGTTGCAATTGCAGTTGGAGGAGAAAAGACTGCAGCGACAGTAGTTGCAACACAAAAACCACCAGCAGCAAGAGCAGGAAAAATTCCATTAACTTTTTTCAAAATATCATCAACAAAATTTGTACGTTTTGGAAGTTCTTTTGGCAATGAATCAATAATTGTTGTTTTAACAGGATGGAACAAAGATGAAATAGTTTCATAATCATAAACTTTTTGAGTTACTTTTTTTGAATGAAAATCAACTTCCAAATAAATCAATGAACATTTACATGCGGCAGCATCCTAAAACAATATTTAGATATTACTGTAAAAAGTGAGACAAATAAACACTTACTTTTTTATCAGAATATGTATAAACATTGTCATTTCCTCCGCTACCATTTCCACCACTACTACCTCCACCATTACCACGGTCATCATTGTTTCTACGAATTATTGCAACAATTAATCCACCCAAACCAGCTGCACCGTCACCTAGACCTGGAGTAAGATTAATTCGAAGAACAAATTCAACATTGGTGCCAGGAATTTTGATGACGAGATATAAACCCTGTAACCATAAAATTATATTAAATTAAAAATGCCAAAACTCATACATTTTTTCTTGGTCCAAAAATAATACCATCCAAAGCAACTTCAAACCCAAAGCTATATCCGCTTGGTTTGTGTGTAAGCATCACAGGTACAGTAATACTTCCATTTGAATATTCACCAGAAACAGTCAAATCAAAGCTTTTACTTAAACTTATTGTGTAATGCACACCGAAAGTTTCACCACTTTTTCCATTCAATCCTTTCTTTCGTGAACATGTAAAATTTAAATTTTCAATACCAGCAATATTTTCATAGGTAACAGTTTCAACTTCAGAAACAGATAAATTTGTTCTCATCAAAGCATCGAATAAATTTGAAGCAACAGCTGTATCAAGAACAATTGAAACTTTCTTGTCTAAAAAATATGTCTATTGATTATTTTAAAATTGAAAAAAAGGAATTACCAGTTGTGACTTTTGTAGATTTCAAATGTTTAGGAGCAATATGATATAATTCTTCGATATTATTAAAGAAACTTGAAACCGCATTTGCTGTTTCTGAATCATCTGCAGAAGTTTCTTCCGCATCAGAAGGTGATTCTGGTTCATAATCAAAAACTTCATATGAAATTTGTTCATGAATAAAATTAACTTCCAAACAAATCAAAGCACATTCATTTTTTGCAGCAATCTAAAAGGGATAGTTTAACAGTAACACAAATTGTTCCACAAAATGTTCGCTACAGTAATCAAAACATTAAATAACCAACCGTTTTTTCCATTTCAAGATCGTCGTCATTAAATGGTGGACGAATTGAATAAACATAAAAATTAGTTTCTGGATTGTAATTAATAACACATTGAACACCAAACAATGGAATATTTGCGATGATATGAATAATCTAAAAAAAATTGTTTTATTAATGCATTTTAAAAATAAATTTGCTAACCTTTGGAATATCAAGATCTGCAGAAATTTTGACTTTAAATCCAAAACAATTTCGAGCGAGTTTATCAGCAATCATCAAAGTTGTAGTAAAAGAATTATCAGAATATTCACCAGAAACTTTCAAATCATATCTTTTATTTGAACCAATTAAAATTTGATCTTGAACATCTTCAATATTGCCAAGTCGAGTATCAAAATTGTTAAATTCCAAAAGACGAAGTCCATTAATATCATTTTTGGATAAAGTTGCAAGTCTATCAACAGCATAATTTTCAATAGCATCCAAGATTGAAGTAAAACAATTTCGAACTTGCAGTTCAAAATTTTCTCCTACAAATTTCGTGCATTAAGTTTTGTTAAAAAAATTATATAATTAAACTTACGAATGATAACAGTCATGGTCAAGTTGATGAAAGATGTAAGAAAGCAAATTTCTGAAAAAAATAAAGTGTAAAAAATGGTTTACCAGAGACAACAATGAACAACACGCGAACAAATTATACAATTGTCGTAGATGATAACGGGAAAGAATCCTTATAATTTTTTGATAGAATAAATACAAAAAAGCGACTAAAATTGAAGAAATCAAATGCAACATTTTGCGCCAAAAAAAAATTTTGCGGCGTCATAAACCTTTTTGGCGCGCTTTTGCAAAAAAGTCAATTTTTTTCTGCGAGAAAGAATCCTCAATGCATTTATATTCCGAAAGAAGTATTTGACTAACTTCTATTTATTTTCCGCAACCTTGAAAGGAGCGGGCCTTTTGATGCTTTTTTATTTCTCTAACATTTCTTCCCATTTAAATTTTCTTGATGATCAGGCAAGAAGATAAAAGAAAAAGACCCTGATCCTCATGAAAATTTAACAAAAAAAACGTTAAAGAAAAAAAAAGTAACAAAGGTTCCGCTCCCTTTATTATTAAAAGATTTTAACTGCTGCAATCAATAACAAAAACTTTTTGTGTTAGTTTGAAAAAATTGGTTGATTATCATAAAAACCATATAAATATATAAGATTTGAATTTTTGTAGCAAGCGATTAATTTTTATAATTCTTTCTTACTTGTTATTATTTGTTTACATTTGTATTAAATTAAACGTTGCCATTTTTTATTGATTTTTTAAATGTTGTTTTACTTTGTTTAGTGAAAAGCCATATAAAATTTGAAAAATCTGACCATTTTAAAAATTTCAAAGTATTTACTTTTTAAAATGCATTTATTTGTCAAAGAAAAATGTCTCAAATATTTTCTTTTCTTGTTCGTTTTAACGCCTCTCATTTTATCAAGTTTATTTGAGTTTAAGCAAATAACATTTTTTATGTCGGTGTCAAAAAGCTTATTCTGTTTCATTTTTCTTCTTTAAAGTTTGGAATGTTTATTTTTTGTCATTACTTTTACTACAAATAACTTGTAGTAAACAGTGTTTTCAGAACTTTTTATTAAAAACGAAAACTTTATACTAAATTTAACACAAAAATTACTGTTAATTAAACATGTTGTTCATTATTACAGTAACTTCAATATTCTGTTTAATTCCATTCACTAATGCTGTGGATTTATCTGATTATTTTAATCTTGAAAATATTGATCAAAAACCTGCTGAAAAGGTGATAATAGTTTTACATGACAATAGTGACATTTTTGGATTAAAAAATACAAAAGTTTTTCATTTTGTTATTCCGTATTTGAATAATAATATCAATTCAACGGATTCAAATGAAAATTTGATTGAACCAGATTTAATGGACACTGAAGAACTTTTAGAATATGAAAAAATTAATGAAAGAAGTAATTGAAGTTAATAATTTTGAGACATTGTTTTAAAATTTAATTTCAGATGAAATAACTCATGTCGCAAATGGCGGAAAATATACGCTATATGCCATGGTTGAAAAAGATAAACAATATCTTCAAAATGTTTCAAAAAGATTCTTTGAAGTTGCCCGAAATTGTATGTTTTAAAATTTATGTTTTATGCAAAATCTTTTAATATGCAAATTTTTAGCAAACTGGCAAATGCCAGAAATTCCATCTTCTTTTCCATTTACAGCTATTCGACCTGGAGCTTTTGAAGCTTTTAATCCTCGGGCAGCTCAAAACAAAATTGTTTATATTACAGTATTCTCCCATGATATTACAACTGGTAAATACACTGCTCCACAAAAGTTTACGGACACCCTAAAATTAAAGGATTCTGAAACTTTTGGAGGTGGAATTTGTCCAGATGTTTCAGATTCGGATTCAGCATGTTGGAAAACATATATATCCGTAAAATAATGCCGAAATTTCAAAAAGTGGCAATTTCGCCCATGAAAGTATTAAAAATTGCTGCCACAAAAGTTTACGGACACCCTGACAAAAATTTGCATACGGTAAGTTATGAATAAGTTATTGTTTGGGGGCTGTTATAAATGCTTAATAAAGCTCATCTGGGAAGAAAACAAGATAAAATATTCAATGGCACCGATTTGCCATCAAATTGAAAATACGGCATCTAGTGTATTTTGGTATTTTTCAAGTGCCGAAAAAACGGCGCACAGTACATTTCAGAAGATGCTGTATACGCCATTTTGTACTCCTATCTATGTTTACCAAGTCCTGAAAGTTTCATAACTCAATCTCTCACCGTTTTCTCAAATTCTAATTTCAAAGTTACAAAAAAACGTCTAAAAACACACTGTGTCCGTAAACTTTTGTGGAGCAGTGTATTCAAATTTTATTTTTTTAATTATCCTCCGAACAAGTTTAAGGTAACATTGAAAAAATTGCTGATGCCTATGAAGTCAAATCTGGAAGTGGTGTCGTAATTGGAAATGACAATAAAATCCATGATGTAATAGATGGAAAAATATGGGTCGATCCAACTGGAAAAAGTCATTCACGACGACCTCAAAACGTTTAAAATCTGTTCATAAGTTTTGCTTTACAAAGATTACTGTAGAAAAAATTTAAATAAAAATTAATAAAACAAAAAAACTTCAACGGCTCGATTTCTCCCTTGGAAGACTCCAACCTTAAACAGTCAGTGTACATAAGCACGCATCCAGGGATCAAACCTTTGAAGTTTTTTATTTTTTGTTTGGAGTATTTTTGGTCCGCGGGACACAGAGGCTTTAACCACTGCGCTATCCACGCGGCCGACATTGCTGTCAGAAAAAGGGGTGACATTTTTTTGAAGTCTATTCTTTTTTGTCTCTTTTAAAAAAAGAGAAAATTTTAGCTGGGGAGAGAGAGAGAAAAAAAACAAGGAAACTTCTGTCACTTTAACTTTTGTATGTTTTTTGCATTATTGATTTTTCTAATTAAACAGTCTTTATCATATTAGCTTTAAAACATCAATTGACTGAATAAATTGTTTCCATTTTTTAGAAAACTGGTAATAAGATGTAAAAGTACCAAAATTTTTGAATTTTTGAGAATTAACAAGATACAAAAAAAATTATTATCTATTATAGTAAAAATATGTCACCTTAAAAAACCAGTAATAAATACCTACGAAGCATACGGTATAAAACATTTGACATTTAATCAGATCTTCTTCTTATACATTAAAAATTTAATTTTAAAAGAGGTTTATTCTTTTAAAAAATCAACATTTGATTTTCTGTTTTTCAATTTTTTTGACAGAACATCAATTTTCAATGCTTCATCAATATCATCAATTAGGTCTTTTTTGTCTTCTAATCCAACTGATAATCTTATCAAATTATCAGTAATCCAGCATTTTGAAAGCTGGAATTGCTGCATAGGGTTCTGCAGACCCATGGGAGCCAGAAAGTGTGATAACCCAAAAACTAAAAATTTGCATATTTTTTTGCCATATGAAACCTTACTTTTAAGCTTTCAATTAAAGTTTAAGCTGCATCGGCACCGCCTTTGATGTCTCATTCCAGAAGTTTGTTTTTTTATGAATTTCATGTTGTGGATGAGATTTTAATGCCGGATGCAAAACTTTTTTACATTTAGTTATAGAAATTTATTTTCAGTCAGGAACAGTTAAATCTTTTTCTAAAAAATGAACTATTATATCAATGACTATTTTCAACTTCGAGGAAAAAAGATTTTGAGAAATGTAGAAAATGTATTTATTTTTTCTATAAAAAGCATACATTAATCAGTTGAAGCAGTAAAAGCTTTTTGAAATAATTTTGCAGCAAATTCTTTATCCAAAGTATCAATTTCTTTAACGGGAATAGCATGTCGTAAGCAAATTAATAAAAAATCAACACAAATTTCACAAAGTTTTGTTTCACCAGCTTTGATTAAACCATTTGTAGTTTGGCATACGGTAGTTGGAGATAATTGATTTAAAAAGTATGTATCCAATTTATCCTAAAAATTGTTATTAAATATGAACTTCTAAAGTTGAAAATGTTCACCTTGAGATCGACAATGTTGTATTTATCTGCAAATCGAAGTAATTCAAAGGCATCAACAAGTTTCAAAGTACCAAAGATATCTCGATCATAGAAAAATTCAATTGCAGAAGAAACAGTTGAAAGATTAAAATCAATAATTTTGAGAATATTTGTTTTGGATTCTTCCATTTTTGAATTAAACATTGCATTAAAAACATTAGAACGAGTTGCAAGTACATTTTTGTGAATCTAAAAAATGGATAGATTTTAACGGACTTGGGAAATACGGGCCATTGATTTTTTGACAGCCCGGTCTGAAGACAGCGGTAAATAATAAAGTTAAAGAATTTTGCCAAAGATCAAAGGATGCCGCTGGTGGTGGCAATCCTTCGAAAAAGTTGAACCCGTGAAATCGACGCTGTCTGCGGCATCCTTTGATTTTTGGCAAAACTCTTTAAACTTTTCGAATTGTCATTGCAATAACGCCGCCTGCGGCGATTTGGAACTAATTAGCCTTAGGGATTGTCCGGATTTGACGACAGGTGTTTTAAGGTGGAGTGGTTAAGCGAAAATCTGACGTTCACCTTAAAAGCGGCAAATATCAAAGGAAAAAATCTAACTGGAGCTTAAAAATTTGGGGAAAAAACCCGAAGTCAGATCCGGACAATCCCTTATATTGGCTACATATAAAAATAAACATTAAAAAACTAACCATTACTTTTCCTTCATTTTCAACAACCACTTCAAAATCTTTATCATCTCTTTCCCATAATCCTCGACTGAGAGGTCCTGGTTCTGGAAGAATTTTTGGCATTTCTTTCATTTCAGCAATGAGAAATCCTTTCATTTGAATTGTAACTTTTCCATCAGAAATAAATTTTCTTTTTGCATTAAAAAATTCACCAACTTGACAAATATCATCACCCCAATTTCGGATTTCTTCATTAAAAACAAAATCAAATTGAGAGAAATAATTTGCAGATTTAATCATAAATGAATATTTGCCATGAATTCTGTATTCTGGTTTTTCTTCCTTTGGTTCAACAAAAAGATGTAATGAAAAATATCTGGTATTATTTGGAACGGATTTCAATCGTAAAAAATGTATCATATCCGGTAAAGTTGAAACTTCTTTCTTGTCACTATCAAATTCAATATCAGGATAAAATAATGAAATAGCCATTTGTTTCAGTTTTTCTTCTGTAATTGTCCAGGTTTGTTCAATACGGCAATAGAGTTCCTGAAAAAAAGAAGAGATTAATTAAGAAAAAACATAAAATCTAATAAAAAAACAAACATACACCAGTCGAAGAAGATTTAATTGAATCAGTCATATTTCTGTAACAAGCAACAACAGCAAGGCAGTTTGAAAAATTAATCACAATGATGATTTCTTGATTGATGAACGTTAATGCACTTCAAATTGATTCATTCACTGATTGAAACCAAAAATTTACATGAAGATTAACAAACTTGGTAGCTAAAAAACACAGCAGATAAAAAGCGAATAAAAAGATAATTAAAAATGGCAAAATTTGGATGACATAGTTTGTTTGAGAAAAATTTTATTTGCTCATTTTCAACAAAGTCTGTAGAGCCAAAAAAACAAAGATTTACGGTTTGGTTAACCGAAATCAAAAAACCGACAACAATTCACAAATTGAAAGCCACAAATTTGTTAAAATTATCGAATACAAAGAAAAATTTGGTGATTAAAAAAATTAACAATAAATTTGAATAATGTTCCGATGCTGAACTTCAGGTTTCATCGAAAATTTAGTTAAAAAATGGTGCCAACAAAGAGCCTTATCAGCTCTTTGAACAAGACCTATCCCTCTGGCATTTATGCAAAACCTTATAATATTTCCACTGATCAAGCTATATTAGAACTTATGAAGTTGAAGTTCAACATATTTGAGAGAATAAAAATTTTACAAATGTTACAAAAAACACTTGTAACTTTCGTCATCAAATTTGAATTTTACAAAATGTTAACCAAAACAAGATCAAGAATAAAATTTATACAAACACAAAAAAAGAAATTTTCACAAAAACAAAATACAAAATTCACACTTCATAAATCAGAGCAATATTCAAATTTTCACTTTGAACTTCAGTTTAATTTCGAGCGATTCATAGCAACAGAAAGGTCATCAACAATTTCTTTTGGTAAATCTTCAAAGGAGCCGACGAATTTCTTATCAGTCATCATTTTAATACATTTTTGCTTTAATTCTTCCAAATAATTTGCATATGCAACTTTAATAACCTCAACAACATTTTCAGGGCACAAAATTTTGTCAAATTTCAAGGAACAGGCATCCTAAAAAATTATGAGATTATTCAAATTTATGATTTTCTTTAAAAAAAATTACTTTTAAATTCAAAAGTGAATATTTATCTGCAAAATGATAAAGTTCAAGTTCGTTGCCTTTGATTGCATCATTTTTTCCATTCAAGAAATCCAAAGCGGCATAAATGATTTCAGCATTGAATTCTTCGATATTAATTTTGATAGGTGATTTTTGATTCTTTTTCAAAATTGTTGCAAAAATATATGAGTGTCGGATGAGGAGGGAAGAAGAACTAAAAATTCGTTTTCCATCAGATGAAATAAGAATGACGTAATCATTGTTCTTGATATTTGTTGGAGTTAAAATGTTTTGACTTTTTGTTGTTGGTGTTTTGGCAGATTCAGAAAGCTTAACATTTTTGATAATCGTTGGGATTGCATCATCCTGATCACATGAAAGATGATTTTCGGGATCTACTTCAGCATATGGAAATTTTTTGGATGAATCAGAATCATCTTGAATTTCAGGAGAAAATTCTGTAACTGGAACATGCTTTTGAGTTGTATCAGTTTCAGCAAGATCAGAAACTTCTCGAATTGCCTGATCTGGAATTGTTGGAGCTTCTGTGGATTCATTTAATGGTTCACTTTGATCTTTAACAGAAATTACAGAATCTGATTCTTTTTCATCTTGTTCTAATTCTTCCATTTCATCTTTGGCATTTTGATTAAGAATTTGCATAACATCAGGATCATATGAAATAGTTAACTTCAAAATCACGTCATTTGTACCATTTGCAAAATAATTATAATCATCTTTTTGTCCTAAAAACATAAAAATTATATTACAGTATCCATTTAAATTATTATTACAGTATCCAATCTCAAAAACTTACCATTAATCAGAAATTTATGAGGATTTTTAACATTGATTTCAGCACAATTGGCATCAGTCTTTTTAACAAAGTATTGAATTTTGTAAAATTCATAATCTTTAATTGTAAAATAATTTTGATAGTATTCAAATGGGTTCAAGAAGTGAAGAGATTCCAATGAAATTTTAATTTCTTGACACCAAACTGCCCATTGAACTTTCTTAAATTCGCCAACTGTTTGAGCATAAAAAGTGAAAGGATGTTGAAGTTCAGTGGCATTGGTGAAAAACTTAAAAGCAGGTGGATCAATTGAGAATATCTGAGGTTTAGCTAAAAATTTTTTTTAAAATTTAAAAAAATGATTTATTTTAAAATGTTAGTACTTACTTGTTGATCCAATAAAAAGTTTTGTAAAATTTCCTTTTATTTCTTCAATTTGCATAACATAATTTAAGTTATCTTTTGTAGAAACAGCAACAGAGAATTCGATATCCTTATTAAAGACAACTTTTGTCTTTGAAGTTGCAAAAATTTTTGTTTTGCAACGTAAATTGTAATCAAGGAGCATTTTGGCAGAACAAGGATAAAATATGTATATGAGTTAAAATAAAATGAGACAAACTAAATCAGCTGATTTACTTTTATATGAAATTTTTTGAGAAGGTTCTCGATTTTTAGTGACCCAGACCTTAACCTTTTCTTTTCTAAGAAACTCCTGCAGGCATCATCTGAATATTTTCACAATTTATGTTTTAGTTATTGGTCAATTGCAATTGAATTTTTTATTTTTAAAAATACAAGAAACTGAAGAATCTTTTTTTTGAAATTGCATGCAAAAACAAAATATTAAATAAAAATACAATTCAGGCACGATTTTTTAGAAGAATTAATCAACAAAAGTAGAATTTTTTGTTATCAAAACATACACATTTTAATAGCAAGTAGCTATGCCTTAAAAGTGCAAATATTTTAAAAGTCATAAATGCCAAATTATTTACAAATCAATAATTTATTTCAATCAGGATTACTATTGCCAAGGTACAAATAAAATTATACAATGGATTTTTAACATGTTTTAAAAAAAGATGTTATTTTTTATATTTATAAAAAAAAAGTTTCAAAACTTCAAAAGCTCGATCTTTTCCTTTGGAAGACTCCAACCTTAAACAGTCAGTGTACATAAGCACGCATCCGGGGACCGACTTTTGAAGTTTTGAAGTGTTTTAGACCACGGGACGCAGACGTATTTACCACTGCGCTATCCACGCAGCCGACATCTTTGACAGAAAAGGGGGTGACATTTTTTTGATGTTTTTCCTTTTTTTGTGTCTTTTTGAAAAAAGAGAATATTTTAGTTTAGGAAAGAGAACAAAATATTTTGTAGTCTGTTTTTCGCATTATTGATTTTTCAAATCATACAACCTGTTTTCATTAGCAGCAAAAACAGCAATTGACTGATTAACTTGTTTTCATTTTTTGGAAAACATGGTAATAAAATATAAAATTACCAAAAGGTTTGAATTTTTGAGAATTATTTACGAAGAAAAAATATGAATTTGTTATAAAAACGTGTTATAAAAGTTTGTAAACCAAAACAAACAAAAATTAATATTAGTGTTTAAAATAATGCTATACTAGAGCCAGAACAATTTATTTTCTGTTTGAAATTTATGAATCTCTGACATTTTAAATTTAATTTTATATGATTTTTATTCTTCAACACAATCAACATTTGATATTCTGTTTTCCAAGTTCATTAGATAGGGCAGCAATTTTTAGAGCTTGATCAATATCATTGATTAAGTCATTTTTGTCTTCTAATCCAACTGATAATCTCATCAAATTATCAGTAATTCCAGCATTTTGTCGAACTTTGATTGGAACTTGTTCATGGGTCATTGAAGCCGGAATTGCGGCATAGGATTCTGCAGATCCAAGAGAACCAGAAAGTGTGAAAACCTAAAAAGCTAAAATTTGCACAATTATTGTATCGATATAAAATAGTACATTCAAGTTTTCAACAAAACTTTTAGCTGCTTCGGCACCGCCTTTGATATAAAAAGCAATCATTCCACTCATTCCAGAAGTTTGTTTTTTATGAATTTCACTTTGTGGATGAGATTTTAATGCCGGATGCAAAACTTTTTCAATTGATTCATGTCCTTCAAGAAATTTCGCAATTGCCATGGCATTTTTAGAATGAGTTTTCATTCGAATATGTAAAGTTTTGATTCCTCGAGTTACAAGATAGCAATCGAATGGAGATGGAACAGCTCCGGCAACTTTTTGGGTTTGTGTAAAATATTTTCCAAGAATTTCATTATTGGTAATTGCAGCACCCATAACAACATCAGAATGACCATTGATATATTTTGTGAGTGAATGAACAACAACATCAACACCAAGGGATAACGGATTCTGGAAGATTAATGATTTTGTAAATCCACAGAAACTTGCATAATTATATATAAATTTGAATAATTCCAAAATTTTATCATAATTATAAAAAATTTGCAATAAAAACGCATACACAAAAGCCATATCTTATCTTACCTGGAAATATGGTGACATAAAAGTGTTATCAGCAACAACCAAAATATCCTTGTTATATGATTTAACAATTTTGACAGCTTCGGCAATATCGATTAAAGTTAATATTGGATTTGAAGGAGATTCCAACCAAACCATTTTAGTTTCAGGTTTTAATGCAGGTTTAAGGTTTTCAAGATTTGTAAGATCAATAAAATCCGCGGATAAACCTTTATTTGGAATGCTTACAGTAGTCAAGTATTCAAAGGTTCCTAAATTATTGTAATTTGTATAACAACAAGGTTGTTTTAAAGTGATCAAAAATTTGCATATTGATATAGTTTTGCTTACCTGAATAAATATTGTCAGCACAAACAACATGATCCCCAGTTTTCAAATAATTAATGGTGGACGAAATTGCGGCAAGGCCACTTCCAAATGTGCTACCTTTAAATTACTACCTTTAAGAATTTGAATATTCAAAGAACTTACAGTACTTTCCACCTTCTAAAGTTGCTAAAAGATCTTGCAAGACATCCCTGGAAGAATTGCTATATCTTGAATAACAATGATTTTTGGCAATTCCTGGATGAATTTGTTTAAAAGTTACAGAAAGGCCAATCGGTGGAATAATTTCATTTGAACCCCATTTTTCTGGGTTTTGACCGGCATGAATTGCTTTTGTGCCAAAATTCGTTGAAGACAAATTGGACATTTTTAAGGTCAATGAACAAAAAATCAAAATTCAAGTGCTTATAAAAGTTTGATAAGGACTACAAAAACTTTAATTGTGCACAGATTTTTTACTGCAATTTTAACTGATAACTTCCAAAAATAGTCCCAAATAGAAGCTCAAAAACAAAAGGTCATAAAATTTTACAGCATACACGTTTTATTCTTTTAAGTCCAGCAAAATTTAGCTGATAATAGTTTTTTCCCACACAAAAACCAAACAAATCATTAAAATCAAGAAAGATAAAAACGACCAAAGATTGCAAAATTTATTTCATTTTCTGCAAATTTTGCAAAAAAATTTATTTGATGTTTGTTGCAATAAAGTAATAGTCATCATTTTTTAACCTTTTATTGATTAACAAAATCATTAATCTTCCAGAATCCATTATCACTTGGTGTAGATGTTGTTGTTCATTCGATCACAAAATATATCAATGGTCATTCCGATTTTGTAATGGGTGCTGCAATTACAAGCAATGAAATCCTTGGAAAATATTTTACACAAACCCAAAAAGTTGCTGGAGCTGTTCCATCTCCATTTGACTGTTATCTTGTAACACGGGGAATCAAAACTTTGCATATTCGAATGAAAACTCATTCTAAAAATGCCATGGCAATAGCAAAGTTTCTAGAAGGCCATGAATCCGTAGAAAAAGTTTTACATCCAGCATTAAAATCTCATCCACAACATGAAATTCATAAAAAACAAACTTCTGGAATGAGTGGAATGATTGCATTTTACATCAAAGGCGGCGCCGATGCAGCAAAAAGTTTCGTTGAAAGCTTAAACTTGTCGAATTAAAACTTTTTAATGCTTTTAAACTTTATTTGCAATATTCAAAAAACTTATACAAAAAATTAATATTAAAAAACATTGCAAAAGAAAAACATATTGAAAGTTTATCAATTATTATTGGCATCTTTCTTTTCTTCAGGCTTTGATGGATTATCAGCTTTCTTTTCGCCAACATTTTCACCACCACCAACAGAATCAACAGAAGGGGCAGCAGCTGAGGCAGCAGCAGCAGCAGCAGCATAGGTATCTGGATGAGGTGGAGGAGTTGAAGATTCGACAGCTGATGAAGCACTTGATTTCTGAAAAAGTACCATGTTTTAGTGCCGGATATCCCCTCCGGCAAAAAACTTACATCATCTTTCTTTTCTTCAATCTTTGGTGGTTGTTCGGCAACACTTCCAACAATATCCTTCTTCTCTCCACCTTCACCAACAACAGTAGAATCAACAATGCCTAAGGGGGTTAAAGCTGCTGCTGCTGCATATGAATCTGGATGATGTGATGCCGGTGCCGGTGGTGCAGGGGAAGAAATTGATTTCTAAAAATGATATCGTGGGTTACGGTATCCAAAAACTAAAAACTTACATCTTTGTTATCTTCTTTCTTTTCATCCTTCTTTGAATCATCAACTTCTTTCTTTTCATCCTTCTTTGAATCATCAACTTCTTTCTTTTCTCCAACATTTCCGCCATCAGCAGCAACAGCTGCACCGGCTTCAACAGAATGTGGTGGAAGAGCTACTGCAGCAGCATAAGAATCGGGATGAGGTGGTGGAGTTGAAGATTCTGTAGCAGCAGAAGCAGGCTTGGATTTCTAAAAATTTAGACTATAGAAATTTTTCTGTTATCAAAAATTGAAGTCCAAGTTGGAGTTGACAGAATTTTGCCTCAAAGCATATTTTAAAAAGATCAAAAGAAAATATGCATTTTCTCTTGGACTTCGATGTTGGTGGTAGCAGAAGAACCTAATCATTGTTGCCCCAAACTTGGACTTTCATTCTAGGGATCCGTTGTTCCAAAATGAAAGTTTTGCCCCCAACTTGGATACAAAATTTGCATAATAAACAAATCCGCTTACATCATCCTTATTATTTTCTTCCTTCTTTGAATCATCAGCCTTCTTTGATTCTCCACTTCCAACACCACCACCTTCAGCAGCAGCTGCAGCTGGAGGAGTGACAGCTTTTTCCTTGCTGTTAAGATCCAAAGATGCCGGAGGCGTTGTTGCCTTTTCTTTGCTTGGTGGAGTTGTAGCTTTTTCTTTGCTATTAAGATCCAAAGGTGGTGGACCATCAGATCGAGGTGGAGATTTCAAAGGATATTTGATATGATCAGTTTCAAAAATTTCTGCAGATAAATCCTTTTTACTTTTTTCTGGTGGAGGTTGGGGATGTCCAACATCACAAAGTGAAACAAATTCAGTTGTCTTCTTTTTAAAATATGTTTCATTTTCAATTACTGCCGGAGGGGATGGAAGGGATGTTGCAGAATCTGAGGCAGTCTAAAAATTGATTGAAATTAGGGGTGAAAAAATTTGCATAAAAACTATGATATTATCAGTAATCAGTGATACAAGATTACTGTAGGCTAAAATCAGAAATGGCTACTGTAAGAGACATCAACAGAGTGGGGCAACTTTGAAATGAAAAAAATCCTTTGATCTTTTACCGCCACCGGCAAAAGATCAAAGGCGGCACCCTCAAAAAGCTATCTCCTTTCTCCAAAATGAAATTCTGCTGATATCCTTGTTACTGTATTACAGTAGCCATATATTGGTTTTTGCCCTATAAAAATATAAAACCTTTAAAAAACTTTCCGCCATTGGGGGTGGACTTGTTGCATTTAAATCAAAAAATGAACCAGGAATTGTTGGAGCAAATGCATGTTCATAAGCTTTGAAATAATAGCAATCAAGATCATATGGTTTATCATTGATCATTGCATATTTACCTCCTGAAAAGTTATCAATATGCAAATTTTCAACTACCGTAACTTTTAAAATACCAAACCTTCAAATGGAGCTTTGCATCGTTCACAAACAAAACAATTTTGATGCATTCGTTTTTCATCAATTTCAATGCAAGTTTCAAAAAGTGGTAAATGGCATGCTGTGCAGGTTGGATGTTCAGCTTCCATATAACAATCAAGGCAAAGTGGACGTTTCTTTTCTTCAGGTCCTGCAGCAATGAAAGGTCGAATTTCATCTCCAATATTTGCACTACATTTCATACAAACAAGATGTGATCGATGCCATGCAGAATCCATTGCAAACATTGCATTATTCTGGAAAATTGGTGACAAATTAGATTTTTTGTGACAACACATATGTAACAAAATTGCCACAATTTATGATAAATATTATCCCTGATGGTATCAATATACTGTAGCTACCAGGGACTTTATCAAAGAAGGGCACGTGCCGAAATCTTAAAAAACCCCTTTGATCTTTTACCGCTATCGGAAAAAGATCAAAGGCGGCCATCCTCAAAATGGTTTTTCTACTCCAAAACTAAATGCTGCTAAAGTCCCAGGAATGCCAACAAAAGGGGGCAATGCAGTTCCGAAATCTTAAAATCCTTTGATCTTTTACCGTCATTGGCAAAAGATCAAAGGCGGTCTTCTTGAATTGGTGTTTTCTCCCCCAAAACAGAATGCTGTTAAAGTTTTTGATAGTTACAGTATATCATAAATGAACTTACAGCTCTAACATCATCTCGAGTAATTGGTCGTGAACAACCTTTACAAGTAAAAACCCATTTTTGCATATCACGTTTGGCATTCATTGAACTTGTTGATCCTGTGATAATTGAAGAAGTGGATGTCTGGGATTTTGGAGGTGCAATTCTTTTACGAATAAGACGCTTTTGAACAAGTCCTTTTGAGCCAGTTCTTCTTCCTGCTGCTGCCGCTGATGATGCAATAGGCTTCTTTCCAGCATAACAATTTTGAATTAATCGACTTAAAGTTTTTCCAATTACACTAAAAGCTGATGAATTTGTTGTTGTTGATGATGCGACGGATGCTGTTGAAACAGATGGCGTGGCTGCAGTTGTTACAGATGCTACAGATGGAGTTCTTGTTAATGATGAAATTCCAGAAAATGATGGAAGTGTTGAGTTAGGTGTTGTGCCATCGGTTGTTGCTCCAGATGGCAATGTTGCCGTTGTTGCAGAAGATGCTGATCCTGATTGAAATGCAGATGCCGTTGAACATTGTGAAGTTCGAGGTGGACTTTTTGGGGACTGAAAAAGTACAAAGTGATTCATTTAAAAAGGCAAAAGCATTTTTGATTAGAGAAATTTTATGCTAATTTTTTCGGGATTTGCGGATATATCGTTGAAGGACATTTCGCCAAACAATTAGTCCAATTTTAGATGGCATTTAAAACTCAACAAAGAAAGTGACAGTTTCAACAAATTACACTAGTTTAAAAATTTTGGGACATTTTGGTCCCCAAAAAATCCAGAAACTTTCTCGGCAAAATTTTTTGGCGAAATATCCGTTAACCCGATTTCGTCATCTTTGATGAATAACTTTTAAACTTACTGTATGAGGTTGACTTAAAGAAGAAGAAGAACCTTGATTTGGTGAAAACAATTTTTGAGATGTTTTAAATTGTTGAACCTCTGGAGTTCCAGATGATGATTTACTACCATCCATTTGTCGGGGAAATTCAAGGAAATCCTATACAGATATGCAAATTAGCATATTATCAACGAAGAAGGCCAAAAACTTACTCGATTTGTTTCAAATTTTGACAAAGTATCAACAAATTTTGAAGTTTTAGATTTCTTTTGAAAATCTTCATTTCCATTTGAGACATTATCAGAATTTTCATATGCCGCAATATGAAGTGATAGGGTGCTGCTATTCTTCTTATCAGTCTTCGAATGCTTTTGCTTTTCTTCTTTTTCGGCATTATCAAAAAACTTGAGATTCTTTGAACTTTTTAAGCTTAAATCTTTTGTTGATTTATTCCAAGATTTTTTGCTTTCTTGGTAATTATCGGTTACGGTATTACCTAATATTACGAATAATGATGCAATTCTACAAAAAAACCCGTTTTTGTCTCGAAACGAATTAATTAAATGATTAAATCTTGTAAAAATACAGAAAAATCATAAAATTTGAATAAATTAGATTTTAATGAGTTTTGCAGAATTGCAACTATTTTTGAGTTTACCAAAATGTTTGCCATTGTTTGATTTGCTATTTGATTGAAAAGATAAAGCATCATTTGAATAACCTCGATGACCATGAGTTAAATTGAAATTTAAAAATTTCTTATTTTCATCAGAAAAAGAATGATCGGTTTTTGATTGCTTCAAAGAGAATCTATCTTCTTTTGTTGCCATCTAAAAAATAGATATTTTATGTCACTATATACACAAATAAAAGTATCGAGAAAGAAGAAAACGAGCAACTAAAACAGTGACAAGAAAAATGCAAGATTTGACAGTTTTAGTTAAAATGAAAGTGATATTTATTCATCGTCAAGAACCGCAAAATTTGATGCAAATAAAGGCGGAGCTGTGTTTGATAAAATTTAGATCGTCAAAACAAACGAAAAAATTCTTGCATCTCTTTCAATACCGTTGTTGTTCTGTCTCAAGACAAGCATAAGAATGATGCAATGTTTTTCAAGTTCCATTTCAAAAACGCCATCGAGACAAATAACAGAAATGTTTCTCGATTGCAACAGGCATAAAAAACTGCAAAAAAACGTTATTTTTTATGCATAGTCAGTAGTCATCATCAAAATGAAATTGTTAAACAAATTTTAAAAATCCCTGTTTTAATTTTTCTGAAGACATCATTGATCACTAATTTGCTATTTTTGAAAACTTTAATAATTTACTATTTTTAGAATAAGTAATTATATCTTACATCCAAAATTCTATAAAATTATTGACGTAGATGCTATGAGAGTTCGCGCGAAGACATGAGTATGCATAAATTTTTGCATAAAGTTTTTTTACCATACATATTGATTTTTTTTGAGAAGCATAAAATATTCAAACATCAATTTTTCCGGGTCTTATCACAGAAAAAAATCAATGAAGTGAAAAATGAGGGAGTCTGATCCCAAAATTTTATGCTTGTTCTTTCTTTTCCTTTTTAATTGATAACGAAAAATATTGCTGCTACAAAAAAAATAAAATTGTTGAATCAAAGCATAAAGTTTATTCAAAAACTAAATAAAATCTACAGTAATCTTTTGAAATTTCTTGAAAAACAAAAATTTATGTCGTTGACTTTTTTTTAATCGACTCGATTTTACTTTTTTCAGAATCGTGAAAAATCTTTGCGTGACAAATCTCCAAAACTGATTAAAAAAATGTTATAATTAAAGTTCATGGAAAAATGCGGCACCAAAATTGGTACTTTTTTTTATTATGTTTGCTTTTGATCCATGATTTTCTCATACTATTTTTATTTTTCAATCAAGCAGAAAATCTTTGATAAATTTCATCATTTTTAAAATTGTCTAATTTGTTGATTTTATCCTTTTTATTATAGTTTTAAATGTGAAACTTTAGATTACACAATGTTCTCTGCATTTGATTATCTTTTACGGTTGAGGTTGTCGACAAGTAACTATAAAATTTACGTATTTCACGAATTCGAAGAATCAACATTAAAAATGGGGAGAAAAAATGATAGAAGTTTATTATTTATTTTTAGTATGAACCGCCTCAAATACCCAAAAAGATAAAGTTGTTGAAAATAATTCATAAAAAAAGACAAGAAGAAAGCCAAAGAAATACTTATAATCATATAATGGGGGCTCCTGAATCTCCTGAACAAGACAATTCCAACACATTTTTATTTAATTTTTTTTCGAAAAAATTACCTTTATTTTCACTCTGGCAAGCGACATTTCAAAAAATGTTTTAAAAATTCAAACATTTTGCTTTCAAAAAAATGAGAATGACAAAAAAATTGATATTGTTTTTTGTTAAAAAAAGCATTTTTTCTTTTTTTTGTGTGTTAACAATTTCGTGCGTTGAAATATAACAAAAGAAGAAACTTTTAAAAATAAATGTGAAGGAATAAAACAACATTAGAAGGAACAGACAAGAAAAATGATATCAAAAAAATAATTTTAAATTAACAAAAATATAGTTTTTGGTTTTTTCGTTCCAAAAATGATAAAGAAAAAAGTTGCTTTTGGATTAAAGAAATTTTTATATAAATAGAAGCAAAAATCGAAGCATAAAACAACCACTTTTTTATATTTTGCTGTTGCAACCAAGTAAATGATATCATATAAAAAACACAGTTGAATTGTTTGACTCTTCACTTTTTTTAATGTTTTGCCACATTATGAATCCTTTATTTATTTTTAAAAGTTGGTTAATACATCAACTTCGTTTTATAACGAAAACAAAAAATTTTCTGTACAAAATGATACATTTTATGAATTCATTCATTTATAATTTTGAGGTTTTGAACCAAAATAATTGCATTACTTTTTTTTAAATGTTTTAAAAATTCAAACATCGACGGCAAAAGAAAATATGAATAAGAGAAAAAGTGCATCACCAAAGTTTCTTTTCTCCCTTTTGTTTGGTTTTATTTTGATTCATGATTTCTCAAACTATTACAAAAAAATATTTTTTTCTTTTTTATGTTAGATTCAAAGCGTGCAAAAATGCTTTTTTTGTTTTTGATCACAAAAATATTTAAAGACAAACATTTTGTGCCAATGATGACCCAGGCATTTTTATGTTTCAGTTTTAGGTACATCTGTTTCAACAAAAATAAACTCAAACCTCAAAAGTCAGTTTTAAAGCAAAGGAAAAAAACTAAAAAAATATAATCAAAGATATTTGAACATTTTTATTTATGTTTATGATAATAATTTTGAAATTTATCATTAATTGTTTTTAGTTTTTGTTTTAATCAGAACAAATAACTTTCAAAATATTGCCAGAGATAAAAAAAATTACGCTCTGTTTTCAAAGTCAACCAACTTACAAATTATTGATTTTGATTTGTTGGAGATAAACACAGATAAAAATAATGGCGCTTCCTGAATCTCCCTCCCAGCCAAAAATGCAATCGAAAATTTTTTCAACATTAAAAATTAATTCTTTTCAAATTATTGATTATTATTTTTACTTTAGCAAGCGAGGTTCCTTAAATTTTTATTAAAAATTCAAACTATTTTTTTGAAAAATGAAAAAAAAAGTCTAAAGCCAGTGCTGTGCTTTTTTATTTTTGGTGACTCCGACTCAGACTCTGACTCGCGAGTCGGAGTCGAATGAGTCGACTCAGAGTCGACTCGTGAGTCGAAAAGCGGCCTTTTTCCTTTGATCTTTGAAATTTATCGACTCCGACTCCGACTCTGACTCGTGAGTCGGAGTCGCAACAGCACTGTCTAAAGCTAGTTTTTGAAAAAAATTGATGCTGTTGTTTTTAAGTTGTTTGAAAGCATTTTTAGTTTCTTTTTGTGAGTCAGCACTTTTGCAAAAAGCTTTTAGGCATTAAAATGCAAGCATAAAATCTTTTTAGAAATGTGAAATATTACAGCATCATTTGACAAAAAACTGCGCTAATAAAAAATTTAGCAAGATTATTAAAGTTTAGAACAACTACAATTACAGCAAAAAGTAGTTAATAATGTTTATTTTTTCTGCTATTAAACTGGTAAATTGTAAGATTACTTTTTATCATTATAAATTTCATTTATTGGAGTCAAATAAACAAAAATCCCAAATTTGACACAATTTCCAGCGAAAAAACCAAGTATATATTTGCAAGTATGCAACGTTTTACTGTAACAATCTCTCTTTTTCAGTGTTCCAACAAGATTCACAATTTATCATTCACAATCATTAAAAAATATTAAAATTAAAAAATAGTTCACAATTTCGATTTACGAAACTTTTTGGTTTTAAAACTGTTATAAACTTTTCCCAAAAACAAGATATTACTACGCAATAAAAAACACTTTTCTTAAAAAATGAAATAAAACTAGGAAAACTTTTTATTATAAAATAAAGACACAAACAATTTTTAAACATTCATAAAACGAAAACTGATACACAAATTGAACAAAAAAGTTAAACAATTTATTCCATTGCATTTATTTCAACAGTTTTTCCATTAGCTGAAACATCATAAGCAAGATGAGCAATAGCTTCTGCAACCTTTTGTTCACGAATTTTCTTTGAATTCTTTAAAAATTTCTTATAATCAATATTATTCATTCCATTTGGACGAGGTAATTTATCAGCAGGAAGACCCGGACTAAATAGGATTACTGTAATCGATAATACTTTTAAACGTTCTAAGCAAACTTGACAAAATTAATACGGACTCCACTAGTTAAAAGTCTCGCTTCAAATGCCTTCAACCGTTTTTCATCATTTGGGCTCTAAAATAAGTTGTCAGTAATCAAAATAATTTTTTAAAAAGTTACAAGTGTTTTTCCATTTGCCGCTGAAATATTTACAGTACACCTATTTGCATTGGAAAGATATTTTCGAGCATGTTCGAAAATTCGAAATTGAGCTCTTACAACATTCCAGATATCACAAAACCAATTATTCACATATTCGTCTTCAATATTGTGCCATGATGAATAATCTGGATTATTAACCTATAAATAACATACTTAAATTAAAGAATAGACTGATATCGTATATTCTACCAAAATATCAAAATTTGATCCAAATTTTAGGTAAATGTATTGAAAAAGTAGATCAATTCTACTGTCATCTGTAACATTGCACCAGACAGTATGAATAAAACCCTGAAATATGAAAATTAAATTTTAAAATTCATTTCAGGATTAGTAATACCTCAGTTTTGATATTTTCACATTCTATAACTAAATTTTTTAAATAACCATTATTTCTTGAAACTGCGATAACAGAAGCTCCAAGTTGACGAAAAAGGATTGTTGCAGATTTTCCAATTCCTTCAGCGGCACCTTAAAAGTACAAAAAAATGAACACGTTTTTTAAAGGTTTTGTATACTTTTTGCTTTTATTTCGACTGGAGGTCCCGACGCGAAAAATTTCAAACCTCTGAAAAATAGAAAAATTCTGAAGACATTTTGTTTCATAATTATTTTTTCTGATTCCAAAAATTGCTTGAAATTTTAAAAATGGTTGGATAAATGCTGCGTTTGAACTTTATGTCTTAATTTTTCTTAATTTTACCAAAAAGTTGAATCTCAATTTTTGTCATATCAATTTTTCATGTTAATACCATTCTGGGAAACAGCAAAAATAATTATGTAAGAAAATGTCATCAGAATTATTAAATTCAGAGTTTTAAAATTGTCGTATCGGGACCTCCAATCGAAAATTAGGCAAAAAATTTATACATGTGTCCTCCCGGTTAAAAACATACCAATAATTAATGCAATTTTTCCAGTTAAATTAGGGGAGGAAGGAGTTGAAAGTGGTAAGGAAAGAGAAGCTTTCCAAGTTCGAAGTTCGGCATCCACAGCATTGAAAAAAGATTTGAGTTCACCTACATTTGGTGGAATAAACGCATTGAAAGAAAAGCTATAATCAATTTCAGGAACAGCATGTTTCTAAAATTATGATAATATGACAATGTTAAAAAATATTAGAAAAACTTTACCTTGAAAAATTGAACAACTAATGATGAATCAGGAATATGCCGAACACCACGAATATGAAAAGCTTTAAGTTTTGTTTGCCGCTCAATAGAAAGTAACTTTGTCATATCAATTGGAGGTATATCATAAAGATCTAAACTAAAAAATTCAAATATTTTAGATATTAGATTTGTAAACTAAATATTATGTTTAAAAGTGTTTTTCGTTGTTTTCAATTGTCAAAATCTTCTACATTGTAAAAATGTTGAAGAAAACTCTAACAAGGGACAGTATCAACCTGGCCCGCCGCTTTTTGAACAATATTTATCAAACCAAATAGCCATTTTGCAGTTATGTATAACCCTAAAACTGTGAATGGCCTTTTATTATGCTAATTTATAGAATTGAAGTTTGAAAAAAATGTGATTCAGGGGTTTTTGAAAAATCATCGAGGTCGTGGATTTTTCAAACTTTATTTCCGTAAATTAGCATAATAAAAGGCCATTCACCTGAGATATTTTGGGGTTATGCACAACTACCAAAAAGCTATCTAATGGGATAGGTCTTGTTCAAAAAGGGGTTTGCTAGGTTTGCACCAGTCGTGCAGATATAACTTACTCAACTGTAGAAACTTGAGGAGCCCGTTCAATGCATTCTTCAAAGGAAAGATTTCTTTGATTAACAGAATCACAAATTTCTCCGTCAATAATTAAATCACGAAGAAATGGAGAAGAATGAAGAAGGAATTCAAATTCTTTGACAGAATTAGTCCCTTGCATTTCAATTCTTGTATATGTCATTCGAGCAAATTTTGCATATTCAAGTTCATTATTTGCCCCTATTTGTTTGAACAAACAAAACGAATTACAAATCCATAAATTATTCAAATTTCTATATGAAGGATTGCCTCGCCAAATTGCCAATGAATTTCCAACAATTCTTTCATTTTCTTTTTCTTCATCATAAAGTTCAAAATCTTCAATAATATTAAGCTGGAATTTATTGTAGAAAAATTTTGAAGTTTTGTAAAGTTTTTGAAGATGATAGGCATTAATGTTCTCAAAAATATAATTCATTAATGGTTTTCGAAATGGAAAGGCTTGTGGAAGCATATTCTCGGAGCTATATGTAAGCATGACTAAAAAAAGAGAATTTGAATAATTTTTTTTCAGAGGTTTATAGCAATCAAACAATGGATATATGAATAAAAAGAAATAAAATTGATGACTCAAAGGATATCTTTCATTTGCTCTTTTTTTGATTTCGCAAGAAAGTTCGCGAACCATAAATAAATTGAAATTCAAGAACTTTCGCTTTTTTCTAATGTTAAAAAAGTTAGAAAAAAGCGAAAGTTCCTGATTTTCAATAACTTTCAGCTTCGCGAACTTTCTTGCAAAATCAAAAAAAGCAACAAATTCAACACCTCCTTTAACAACAAATCAACGAACGAAGAATATTTGATCAAATTGCATGAGAATTGGATACACAGAAAACAGGGTTAGAGAGGGCTTTGACTGCTTACTAAATAATCACACAAAAAATGAGCGAGAATTGGAGAAATGCAAGCAGCAATGTTTCTGTTTGATGAAAAGTAAGAAAAACATTCAATCGATTTTTTGGTCCAGTTGATCAAGGTGTATATCTTTTTTTATGTGATAAGAAAAAACTAAGCAACAAAAAAACTTTTTTTGTTTTCTGTTACAGATGATGTTTTTTTGATATAACGTTATAACTAAAAATTTTACACTTGTAGTAAACTAAAAAAACAACAAAATAAAATGAAGTTGTTTCCAAGATGTATTTACAATATGAAATTCATCTTATATGATATTTTTAAATCCAACTAACCAAACTATAAAAGAAATCCAGATTTCAATAAATATTATCCAATCTGATATTTTCTCATTTCCATAAATTGCGACAACCTTTTGAACTAAATTTTATTCGAATTATTTTTGTGTATTAGGCGTTTGCAAAAGTTTTTGCGTTTTTTTAAAGGGAGAACACTTTACCAAGTGCAAAAAACGCAAAAACTTTTGCAATCACCTGATAAAGTGTGTCCCAAAACTTTAGCCGAGGTACATTTTGATAGAATCTGGTATCTGTGTTAAAAGCGATTGTTACCACCGTATTCCTCATGTTTAAAAACCCCTATAAACACAATTTCAGCTACCGTACTCTTCTACAATTCGCGTCGGGACATTAATCCCAAAATTTGGGTGTCCCAAAACTTTAGCCGAGGTATAGAAAAAATTGAAAACACAATAATAATAAACAAAATACTTTTTGGAGGCTGTTCAGCATGCTTAATTAAGGTTGTTCGTGAAGAAAAAATCAAAAAATATTCATTGGTGTTAATTTGCCACCAAGTTGAAAATGCCATTTTTGCCATTTTTGGCGATTTTTATGTGCCTATGAAATGACTCACAGTAAATTTTAGAAGGTGCTGCATATGCCATTTTGTAGCCCTTATCATACTAAACATGCCTATAAAGTTTCATGACTCAATCTCGAACACCTGTCTCAAATCAGAATTTCAAAAATCCAAAAAAATGCAAAATTTTATCAAAAACGCTGAAAAACGCTGAAAAAAGGTGAAAATTGTGTTTTTCGAAAAAGTGCCCGAAGGCGCACATTATATATTGAGTTATAAAACTTGGTGGACTTAGTAACTTTGATATGGGCTACAAAATGGCATATATGGTTTTCTCTAACATTGTTTTCCCGCAGAGATAATAGCACCTGAAAAGTGCAAAAAACGGCAAAAATGGCATTTTCAACTTGGTGTCAAATCGATGCCAGTAAATATTTTTTGATTTTTTCTTCACAAATAAGTTTAATTAAGCATGCTGAACAACATCCAAACAATATTTAGTTTATTTCTATTGTGTTTTCAATTTTTTCTATACCTCGGCTAAAGTTTTGGGACACCCAAATTTTGGGATTAATGTCCCGACGCGAATTGTAGAAGAGTACGGTAGCTGAAATTGTGTTTATAGGGGTTTTTAAACATGAGGAATACGGTGGTAACAATCGCTTTTAACACAGATACCAGATTCTATCAAAATGTACCTCGGCTAAAGTTTTGGGACACACTTTATTATCAATGCTGCAAGCAACATTGATAAAAGAAATTAAAAATTCAAATATTGGGTTTTCAAAAAAGTCGGAATGAAGCTTTTCTTTTCCTTCTTTTTTGGTTAGGGGAAAGAAGAAAAATTTTTGTCTGATGCTGTTTTTTGTTATGAAAAAAAGCCTTTTTTGCTTCTTTTTTCTGTCAACAATTTTGTGCATTAAAATGCAAACAAAAACTTTTTTCAACAATTTATCATCTTCCGTGAAAATTTTATTGTCGTTGCTAGCATTAAAAATCAATAAAAAATGAACTGTGTTAATTTTTGTTTTTCTCCATTTTATTTTTTTATTATGCGCAATCCATGTTTATGATTGGGCATATTACCAATTTTTGTCAATTTTTAAAACTCTTTGAAATTTTACAGATTATTAAAGGAGATGTTTCATTTGCTGCTTTTTTTGATTTTGCAATAAAGTTCGCGAAGCTGAAAGTTATTGAAATTCAAGAACTTTCGCTTTTTTTTAATGTTAAAAAAGTTAGAAAAAAGCGAAACATTTTGATTTTCAATAACTTTCAGCTTCTAGAACTTTCTTGCGAAATCAAAAAAAGCAGCAAATGAAACATCTCCTTTAATATACAAATTTTAGCATTTTTTATTTTAAGCCTGTCAAGCAAAAAATTTTTAAAAATGCACCACTGTTTTAAAATGTTTTAAAAATTCAAACATCAACAGGAAAGAATAAATGAAAAAAAATGATTGAGAAAAAATGCATCACCAAAATTGCTTCTATTTTTTTGATTCACTATTTTGTTGAAAATAACATACGTTGTTTCATTTTTAGGGTGTATTATTTTTGTAGAATACAAAGTTATTTTTTTAAAAAAAGAAATGAAAAACGTTTTATCTAACAAAATTTTAAATCATTTTTTTGTGTTTGATGAAACATTTTTACTTTGAAGTTTTGCTATCGTAATCATCACAGAATTGGAAGGTTTCATTTTTTTCAAAGTACTTGAATAAATTATTGCAACAAAAATTGCTTCAATTGAACCACAAAATGTTGCATAAACTCCCAAGTATTGTGATAATGAGAAGTTAACTGACTAAAAATTATGCAAATTTATTTCTCTGAGACCTCTATCAAACTTACTCGTCGCAAAATTAAATCGACAAAAGCTGGAATAAAGTTTAAAACAATTTCTAACAAAATTGTTAATAAAGTTAGAGTATTTGTCTAAAATCAATTACTTATTAAACAAGATTTAATAAATCCCAAAAAATGCAAACCCTTTTCTTATTTATTCCATCACGAGAATTTTGATTAGAAAAATTGTAGAGTTTTTGAGATTTTCGAAATCCAACAAAAAACCAAATACTTATTCCAACATTTAAAACACCGGTAATCAGTTTTGCCCATACCGAAAGATCTGTACCATTTCCAGATCGGGTTACACAATCCACAGAAAAACAGTTATTTGGGGCTGAAAAAAACAAAAATAAGGACTGTAATATTTAAATTAAGAAAATTAAATCAAATTTTTGAGGTCAAAAAAATGGTGATCAAAATCAATCCTCTATCCGGCATTTTTTTGATAGTACTGAAAAGGTGGAGGCAGGGAAGGGCGTTCTTTTGATCTTTTGCCGCCGGCAATCGTTAGTGGCAAAAAATCAAAGAGTTTTTTTGGTGGGGGCTTTTTTCGACCTGGATAAGCCTAAGTTAGATATTGCTAAACAACTAGTGATGATTGGTGTACTCGAAACTTGTTATATGCAAATTTTTCAAGAGTGGTCCTATGTTTTCGTGGAAGCAATTTATGGCATTTTATCGAAAAAACTGGCAAATTTGTAAAGTTTGCATCAATTTCTGTATTTATAGGTTTTCGAACATGGTAAATATGTCTCTTATTTTCCAGAATAAACATATTTTAGATAGTCCTATATTTTTGTGGAGCACTGTAACTAAGGGCATGACTCAAAGTTGATTTTAATATTTTTGATTGCAGAAAACATGACAAAAACTCGTACAAACCTGGTTTTTGAATTGCATTCCAAACAAAGATATAATTTATAAGTGTAACGATAGAAAGAATTGCCATAATTGCAAAAGACAGAATTAAAAGCCATTGATGAATTTTTGAATGTGTAATAAAACGAGTGATAATTAAAGTTCGATGAAGAACAAGAAAAAAGATTGCAAGTGAAACAACGGGCAGAATTATCAATCCAGCAATTGATGTTAAGTAAATTATGAAAGGGTCATTTGTACCTAAAATGTTTAACAAATTTTACAAATATCAAAATTAGCACCAAATTTTACCAATCCACCAAACACAAACGGCATATCCGCTTTTAATGGTATTAAAAAATGCCATGGCAATTACTGCAACAAGGTATACCAAAAATGGTGGTGAAATTTCAGCATTTCTTAATGTTTTGATTTTTGTGTAAACTGTTCGAGACAGTAGGCCCAAAGTAGAAGAATTTAAAATTACCATAATAATATTTTGGATTAAAACCAAATAAATCATATATGGAAGTTCTGCCATTTTGGAATTGCCAAAAATGTACAAAAATTGTTGCAAAAAAGTTTTTTATATAAAAAAATATTAATTCTGGTAATTTTTTTGTAACAATTTTAATAATTTTAAATAATTCTATAGTTTTTTAATACATTTTAATAGTGCAAAAATTACTGTTGTTCTTTAAAAATTACTTAATTAATTCCGAAATAAATTAAATTTAAAACATTAAAATACTTACCTGCCTTCTTTCAAAGAATTGTATTTTCACATAAACTCCAAAACTGCGTGTGTTTATTTGTTATTTTTCTTAAAAGAGAAAAAATGTTTTGACTAATTACTCATTTTTGGTCATAAGTTTTCAAAGGCTTTTTGGCACTACATTCGGTGTATTAATGATTACTGTTACAAAAAGAAACAAAAACACTGTATTTTTTTAAAATATCACATGTACTCTTTTTATTAAAACCTAAAATCCGACCTTGTTGGAATAAACTTTTTATTAATTTCAATCAACTGAACAATTAAAATTGACAGCCAAATTTTCTAACCATATCAGCAACAGTTAACTCTAGTAAATACGAGAGATTTCTAATGTTAGGGGTAATAAAATTAAAGGGACTGTCTCAGTGCTGCCTGATTTAGCCAAAAGTTGTTTTAACACGAAAAAAAAGCAATGATAAAGAATGCGTTGTTTGTTGTCTTCGTCCGTCAAAAAAAGAAAAAAAAACTGACTGCGACAGTCCCTTTAAACATGCAAAATATATTTTTATCATATGAAATTGTTTAAATTTTTAAAACTTTTTTATGATAATTAACAAATCTTCTGATCTTTAGCCGCTTACCGCGTAAACGGCGCCACTATTATTTATATAACTTTGTTAATAGATATGCAAATTTTTTTTGAAAATCCAATAAATTTGAATAAAAATTTATTTTTACTCGAAATTGATATAAACTGCGTCGTATAGTAAAAGTGCCAAGTTTGCATTCATGTTTATGAGAAAAACATGGAGATTCTCAATCTATACCATTTTTGGGGAAATTTCTAAAAACAGGGTATATCAAAAAAAGTTGATTTCACTAGTTTGCAATGTTGTAAGAAAGTTCAAATTTTGTTGTATCTAAAACTGATAATAGTTGAAATGTTTTAACTTAATTTAACATTGCAATCAAGACATATAAAGAATGTTATTAATATTTTTAAATTGACATGTAAAATTCTAAAAGTCTAATTATAATTATATCTTGAGCCAGAGTACTAACATTTTTCTTCCGAGAATAAATGGGTGCTAAAAAAGGACTAAAATTGAATCATTCTCTCTTTAAGGGATAATAATATGTTATTAAATTTGTTCAAATGAAACCTTTTACCGTAATTTTGGAAATTTACAGTACCGCCCCATCATTTACAATGTCGAATTATATATAAAAAAAGTCAAATTTGAATAAAAAAGTAGTATTTTGGGTTTCTGAAAATGTCAAGTCTTTACGAACTGAATGAAAATTTAACTTGGTACAAATTGAATTCCTACCCTGATGACCCAATTTATTTGTATGTGCAAAAAGAATTTCTTAAATTATCAAAACTTAAAGCATTTACATACAAGATTGTTGACATAAATATTGTTGTTGATAGGGCTCCTATTCTTCAATATGGAAATCTTTCATGTAATGCCTCAGGGAAAGAAGCTTATATGGATTCCTCATTTTCATGCTTTATTTTTCAACTTCCATTTTTTCTTGAAAAAATTCAATTTGGATATATCGCTTATGGGGTACTTCTTCCAATTATGCTAATTTCTCTTTTTGGTGGAATTAAAGAAAGTTATCGATGGTTTTTGCTGAATCAAGCTATATGGGATATGCTAGTCTGCTATGATTTTATTTGTGAAAAACCAACCTTTATTTCTTGGAATGTTGCTTTCAATCAACCACTTTCAACATGTTTTTACCAAAATTGGAATGCTACTTGGTTTACAAAAGCTTTAGGTTGGACATTTCGGAATTCAATTCGATTTTTGCCATTTGCTGGAACTCTTCTGTTAACTTTTTCAAGATTTATTTGCATATATTTTCCGCTGTTTTATAAACGGCATGCAAAACCGGTAAAAGTTATCATTTTTATTATTGTTTTTGATGTACTTTTTATTTTTCTTCTTAATATTGGTGAATTGTTAAATCCAATTATTGACAATATTTCTGATGGATATTTTGAAGCTTGTGATTCTGAGTGTCGTCCAACTCGTTCTTGCAATCCTGGAAATGCCAAATATTTTCGTTGCAGGAATGCCGTTTATGTTTGGTATAATTCTGTAATGAATATTACCCAAAATATTTTATATTTTATTTCGCCCATAACTTTTTTACTTTCAAATATTTTTGCATTCTTTTTATTTTCAAAAATTGGTTGGCAATTAAAATATCAGATTCAAAATAATCAAAACTCTGTTGCAACTTCTCTTCGAATTGCGCTGGTTGTGGCATTTCAATGTTTAACAATGACTATCGATTTCATTTTAATGTCAATTCAAACTTTTTCCATGGTTTCGACATTCTTTAATTTTTCTGATTTTACAATTTTTAAATCCATGTCACCTTTGTTGTTTTTGTTACAGTATTATGCAACAACAACTTCCTTTAATATTATTCGAGTTTTTCTTGATTCTTTAATTGTCTTGCTTGTTTTAAGCGGATATCGAGATCAACTTTTTGGAGCTTTTAAATGCCTGTTTTTATGTATTTTTAAGCCGAAAACAGTTTCAAAAAATTTGAAAGCCAAATTAGGGAGCAAAGGTTGGGTTGGATAATTTCTGGAGAGAATCTTTTTTTTAAAAAATTAAATCAAAGGAGATTTATCAATTGCTGCTTTTTTTGATTTCGCATGAAAGTTCGCGAAGCTGAAAGTTGTTGAAGTTTAAGAACTTTTGTTATTTCTAATGTTATAAAAATTGAAAAAAACCGAAATTCCCTGAATTTCAATAACTTTCAGCTTCTCGAACGTTTTTGCAAAATCAAAAAAGCAGCAAATGAATTATCTCCTTTAAATTTTATCATTGTATTTTTTATGCAAAATTTGCTATATTAATTTTCTTTTATAAAATAAATAATATTAAAAAATGTATTACAAGAATTAAAAACTACAGTAAAAATTGAGAGAAAAACATTTCTTTATTTAAAAAAATCTTTCTCTGAAAATGTTTAAATGCAAATTACGATATAACCATAAATTACTCTATTGCACTCAATTTTTGAATGCGTCATTTCAATAATATAAGTGTTATATTTCTGTTGACTTTTGCTCAGCTCCAAAACTTTTATTACTTTACAATTAAATGAAATTTCTATTTTAGTTTACATCATCAATTTGCATAATTTGACTCAAAATTGACTGTGTCTAAAAGTGTCATCTAACATACAAAGTCTTGAGCAAAGATTGCAATTATAATAAAATCACTTTAATCAATTTATCATAATCCTAAACAAAGAAAATAACAAAGAAAAATAACAAAAAACGTGAAAATCTTTTTAACATTCAAACATTTGGCGAACCAATTTTTGGTTGTGGTCCATTCCATGACGGCAAAATATTAGCCAAAGCATTTCTAACCAATGTATCAACTCTCTTGCAATTTGCTGATCTCATATATATTAAAGAAACAAAAATGCCTGAAGTATTGGAATCAATATTCTGATTAAAAAATTGCCAAATCATTTCTGCGTCTTTTATATCAAAATCATCAGCGACATGAACAATATTGAAAGAAACCCAATCAAATTTCTTTTTGAATTTAAGTTGATTCAAAGCAACAAAAGTTTCTCTAGTAAATTTTTCGGTTTCATTCAAATATTTAAACTTTGTGCAATATGGAAAATTTTGCAAAATAGCATGGCACGGCACAAAATTGCCGTCGTTGTCAATAATATTAACACCATCAAAGAACAAGTCTTCAATCATCGAACCAGAAATAATTTGCATAACCATTTCGTAAGAAATATCCAAATTTGTGAGTTTTAAATACTTTAAATTAGTGCAGCAATAAATTCTTCGAAGAATTTTAGAAGGAGTATGATTGAATCCAAGCTCCTCACAAATCCAAAATAAAACTTTTGGCTTATTCGCACTTGCCCCGCTTTTTTCGCACAGCTGTGTGAAACTTTGCGCACTTGCCCCGTTTTTTTCATTCACATAATGCCAACTGTGCGAAAAAATCTTTTTTTGCTCAAATTTTTTAGCTTGTGTGCACACATGTCTTTTTAATGAATTTAATAAATTTTTTTATATTTTATGTTGAAATTTAAAAAAAATTAATTTAATTTTTTTGATCAAGTTAATGTGTTTAACTGATAATTAAAATTTTTTTATTTATTGAAGATCAAAATAATACATAAACAAAGATAAATTTAAACATTAACGATCGGTACAAAATGATTTCCGTTTACCCAATCAATGAACAATCCACTATCTGCCCGATTCCATTTTCCATCTTTAATAAGAGGAACACATCTTGAATAATTATACTTTTTATCAGGTGGATTATGGATATAAACATTTATGTTAGTTAATTTCGCGAATCCAAGGAAATCGTTATCACTTGCCCAATGTCGCCTTTGAACCGCTCGAGGCTTTGAATATGTAACTAGTTTGTTATAACTATTTACGTAATTCGTATATACATCGTCAGGCATGAATATTTTCAGACGATTTTGGACGACATATTCCATTACTTTCATTCGAATTTGCCAATGAAATTCTTGAGATCCGGTCAATAAGTAGGAAAGTGCACGGTATCCACAATTACCGTCTCCTCTAACATTAAAAATTTTCAAATTTGAGAACACAAGGGTTCCACGCTTTGCCTTTAAAAGAGGGGAACGAGCTGCATGTTCTTCAGGAATTCCAAGAGTTTTCAGAGCAGCTTGAATTTCTTCTAAAGATGGTGGAACAAATGGCGGGACTTCTAAAGCTCTTCTTTCCTCAGGTTTTTGTTCATTTTCCTTCTTCGATTCTTTGCAGTTTTTTTGAAAGCTTTTATCAGCTGAATTTGCATCATCGTTTTTTTCTCGTTTGATAGCTTTGCTGTTGTTCTTTTCACTTATAACCTTTTTGAAAGCATCACTTAATCGTTTGCCCATCTTTGTTTTTTCAAGGGATTTCAGTGCTTTCATACTATTTTTAACTTCACTTTCAATCTTTTCAGACTTTGATTCCTTGATATTGTTTCCATTTTCATTTTCTTTATCAGTATTCTTTTTCGAATCATTTTCTTTTGAATTTGAAACTGTTTCACCATCAATTCCTTCTTCAGATACCTTGGAACAATTTGAATCGGTGTCTTCGTATTCTGATTCTTCGCTGTCTTCGTCTTCTGATTCTTCGCTCTCACGTTCATCTGATGACTCGGTTTCATTTTCTTTCTTTTGGTTTTTTAAAGTGTCATTTTCTCCATCATTTTCGTCGTCACTTTTTTCTTCTTCAGATGTCCCAGAAAATAGAAAATCACTTTCATCATATTCTGATACTTTGTTGTATGATTTTGATGGCCCTTTTTTATTCTTCTTTGTTTGCAAGCTTTTGTTTCTTACTTCATGAAGTAAATGGCTAACTGCTTCACAATGCCTGCGAAGGATTCGCACATAAGAATCTGGAGCATGGTGCTAAATAAAGAAAATTATGTTTTTTTTAAAAATCACAATCCAACCTGTGTTTTTCGTTGTTCTAATTTTGCCTCCAATTTTTGAATACGTTCAGCAATATTTTTATACTTTTTACTAATACATTTGGATTTAACAGTTTTGTGTTTCAATTGATGAATTCTGGTATCATTCGTCGAAAATCTGTTTTTCTGAAGTTCCAGAAATACTTTATATTTTGGCTTTTTTGGCATTGTTTTATTAAGACCGCTATGAAATCCTTCGCCGGCATTTGTGTTTTTGGTACGACCAAGTCCAAAAAATGACCATTTATTGTTATCCTTTTCTTCAAATATCGCTAACCATTCCGTTTCAATATAACTTTTCAGTTTTTGCATTTCTGTTGTCGGCCATTTTACCTTACAATCAGGTGGAGGTTGTGGAATGTTTAACAATTCTTTTGCCAAAACAGGAATATCTTCTTTCGGTAACATTGGTAGAGCCATAATAGTTCTGACCCATTTCTTAATTACTTTATATTCAGGGATCTTGTTGCCTTTCTTAGCAAGATAATAACCAAATAAACCAACATCTTTGACGCTTTTGAGAACTGCTTTATTGTAGTGAAAAATGCAGCCATACATTTTTTCGACTCCACCAAGTTCAGCAAAAGCATTAAACAATGCTTTTTCATAATCAGTGTGAAACCTTTCGAATTTAGGTTTTACTCCCAATTCGTTCCATCTTTTTTTTATGGCATTCACAACTTTTAAATAATCTTCTTCTTTTTTGCTATCAATTGGTGCCATTAACAGGGGACGCCATTCAGCACCATTTTCTGTTTCGACCAATCCGTGTATGTACAGGGTTTGCATGAATCCTTGTGGGCTGGTTTTAAATGTTGGATCTGCGACTAAAATTCTGCAGTCCGCCATGGTTACAGCAGCTTCATCAGACATAAAAACTGATACAACTTGGTCTTCAAATAATAGAAATGTTTTGCCATTTAATAATACTTTGTGCTCCATTGCCACTTTCCCTTTTACACTAGCGGGATAAGTTTTAGCTTTCCATCGATCAAGAGATTTACTAACATTTTCAATTGTTGGTAAATCTTTTTCCAACCCTTGTTCTAAGGCTTTCTTATATCCCACCATATATGAATCTTGGATATGGTATCCTTTTGATATATCTTCTCGAATATCGCGATTAATTTGCAAGACTTCAAATTCTTCCTTTGTCATTGGTTTACAGAGCGGTGAATGTTTGGGATGCACCCAAAATTTTCCGTTTTTCATTATGCCTTTTGATTTGAAATATGAATGCCGGGGACATAAATTGCATTCATAGCGTTGGGATGTTAATCCTCTTCCTTTAACAGTATAGGAATACCACATATTATTTCGATTAACTACTACCATAGGTTTCAATTTACTATTTTTCCTGATTGAATATTCAGTTAATTCTTGCCCTTTTTTATTTACTTGGACGACCATTTTTTCATTTTCGAAATCTATAAAATTTTGTTTTATTATTACTCTTTCTCTTTAAATAACATCAACTAACCCACGCTTGAGTTTTCTTTGTCCGAGGTTTCCAAATCTGATTGCATGCTGCTGTTAAAGTTAACCTTTTTATGTTGTTTTTCATCCGGTAATGGTGACTCTAATGATGCCGCTTTCTCATCTTTTTTAGCTGATGATTCATCGTAACTTTGTGGTTTTGAAGAATCAAATGATGAAACATGATCTGAATTAAGCGATTTTTCGGATTTCCATGACATTTTCTCATCATCAATTGAATTTTGATTGATAAAACTTTTAATTGGAGATTTTTCAGATTTTCCATCGTCGGAAAATTTTACAGAAGTTTGGGACAGAACATCATCGAGTGCATTTTCAGAATTAACAGACATAACGTCATTAAACCCTTCTGATTTCGGGTTCATAACATCTTCTTTGTTATCTTTTCTTTTAAAATTTTGAAAAATAAATTCATGAAGCTTTTTTTGTTCTTGTGCAATGCCGTTCGTTTGTTTTTGAAGTTCATGTAATTGCTTTAAAACATCAGCCAATTTTGGAGAATCTGATTGTTGAGGTGACCCCATTTTTTTCTTGTAGAACGGGATTTTTGATTGTACTAGTTTGACTGCAGATTTTTGTTCCGGCTTTGTTTTAGCTTTTTCAGTTGATTGGGGATTACATTTATTTAAATTTTGTTGATATAACGTGAACTGATATGAAGCTTGATATCGAGAAACATTGAAACCAACAATCTTTGATAATTCAGCGGCCATTGTTCGAAAGCTTTCGGTTGGTTTCTTTGCTGTGTTGTAACGATGCATTACTTCTGCACATTTCGTATCCTTATACAAAGCATTGCTGATATGTTTGGATGATTTTTCATCATGTTTCGCTCCACCAACGATTTCGCTGCATTTATAATACTTCTTGTCCTTTTTACCACTATCCTTTTTTTTCAAGTAATTTTTTAAGAAATTTTTGCTATTCTTTGATTGATTAAGAATTTCAAGCTTCTTCTGTTGCTCTTGTTGATCAGAAAAAAAATCTGTTCCAAAAATTTCTAAAAAAACATTTGTTACTTCATTTTTAATTTTAAGGCTTCATACTTTTATCGGTTATGGGATTCGATATAAAGGTCGACAATTTTTGGTGCGATATACTTTGATGCACATTTTGTTCGCTTATTCGGAAACGATTGGCATTTTGGCTTGTTATTAAACTTGCAGCTAGAATTTTTATATATGTACTACTTTTTGCTTAAAGTATTGGCACTTACAAGTTCTTGAATTTTCGGAGCTATACCGTATTTCTTTTTGAATATTTTCCAAAGCACTGACTGAAAGCGTTAATCTTTATTTATGAAAGATATTTTTACAGTATACAATGCACTTACAATCTTTTAATTGTTCAGGTAGAGTGCCCAGTAGACCCTCTCGAATTTCACTTTGAATTGCTTCCAAATCACTCACTAAATACTATCAAATAATAACCTGAATTATTTTATTAATACTCACCATCTTTGAGGTCACGTCTCAAAGGGGTTAATCGATATCGAGCAGCCCCCGATTTTGCAAAGTCCATTGATTTATACGTTAATAACAAATAAAGTTTTACAAAATACAATTTAACTTATAACCAATAATTAATTCACAAGGCACAAGGTTAATTTTATCAATACTATGCTTCGTATGGTCAGACAATCCTTGAAAATAACAAATGTGTAGATGTGCCAGCAAATCAATGAATGACCGCCGCCGTCTACACAATTGGACTTTTGTGCTCAGAGAGTAATTCACAGTTATTATTAAGAACGATGCAAAGATAAAAAGGTTCGGTACTAGATTTTTTGGCTGATTATCACTTTCGAATAAATCAGTTATTTCACTTCTTGTCAGAAAGCAGTCTGCTCCATCCACCTCTAAAGTTTTATTTCTATAGAGATGTTTCAAAAATTTTTCAGAAGTATTCGTATACTGAATAACAAATATTTTAATCTTCCTGAGATGCTTATGTATTCCACAGTAATTTTCACACTTACTTCCATCTATGTTATTATGTCACAAGAGCAGATAGGTTCCCAAATTAAGTGTGGAATGCCTCCGAGTTTGCCATTTCAAGATCTTGCAAAAATAGAAAGAGAGTGCTTAAATTCACCCCTTGTTAGTGTCAAATATTTTGATTACATGGGACAACTTCATGATCAACCCCTTAAACAAAGAAAGGTAAGAAAGCCCCTGTCTAATCAGTGCTTCATATTTTTAAACTTTAGTATGATTATTATCGATGGATTGTTGCAGTAATGATTGTATTAGTATTTATTGCAATCATTCCTTTGGCCTACTTTAAGAAAGTATTAAGCAAAACACCTTTGAATGAAGAAATTCTATACCAAGATGCAGTAAAAATTGAAGATAAAAGAGATCAAATTATTCAATATACAACAATGTTTGCCGAATATATTACTTTTGAACGAATCAAACAGTCAAGTTCTTTTACAACTCATTTTAACCTTTCAAAAATGACAACACTTTTAACCCCCCTTGTTTTATTTGCGGTTCTGCTGATGTTTATTAATGCTCCTAATTCAACATGGTTTGTTGATGCATTGTATAAAATGATTTATGGAACAACACAAGAAATTGAACCTTTTCCAATGAATGTGTACTGTTTCTATTCACATGCTTCCCATCTTCACACGGTAGATTACACAATACGATGTCTTTTAGAATTTAACATTTTTTTCGAAAAATTTTCTGCAATTTTATTAATTTGGTATATCATTTTATTTATTTTAAATTTTATTCATTCCTTGATTTACTTGATGATTCTATTTCTCCCTAAAAGCAGAGAAAGATTTGTTGTAAAACATCTTTTTTATAACAAAGTTGAAATCTCTGAAGAAGATTTAGAAAAATTTATAAAAGTTCTCGGATGGGATGGCTACATTATGCTTGTAAAGCTGAAAGAACGATTTGGATATCAATTTGTTTCAAAATTATTAAGTGAGCTAAAACCTGAACTTACTCTTTTTTAATATACTTTGTTGTTTTTGTCTTATTTTTTCCAAAAATACAATAAAATTTTTAAAAACAAATTATTTATATAAAGGATAGATAATAATTTTAAATTTTAAAAAAAATTTGAGCAAAAAAAGATTTTTTCGCACAGTTGGCATTATGTGAATGAAAAAAACGGGGCAAGTGCGCAAACTTTCACACAGCTGTGTGAAAAAAACGGGGCAAGTGAGGAGAAACCAAACTTTTTTGTTGAAATTATATTCTTTAAAAAAATAACAATCATATACCCATGCACTACTGCAGCGACATGATGTTATTGTTGGTAAAACTTGTAATTTTTTGAAAAAATGCTTGCAAGTTTGATACAATTTTAGAAGTAAATAAGGTGATTGTTTTTGATATAAAATACGACAAATAATATCAGCTGGAAAAGAGAATGTTTGGGGGTATGGGTTTGAAAATGTGTAAGGTGAAGTTGTGGAAATACAATTTATTAATTTGGCATAGTCTTTTCTTTTGTGAGCAAAGTAGTCATCATGACAGCTATCATCATTACTATCATCTTCCATTTTAGCACGGCGCAATGGGGTTTTTAAAAACGAAAGAACAAAACTGGAAGTTTTTTAAGGACAAAAAAATTTATGCATAAGAAAATGTATTTTTATCAGTTTGGTCATCTCTCTTTTCCTGTTTTTTTTGGCAAATGACAATCCAGACAGACGATTTAAGGATTAATAAGAAATATGAGTGTGTGCCGAATTTACTCGCTCAACTGGTATAAATATGGAAGGACAGAAAAAAGTAATACAAACAATCATTTTTGAGTATATAAAGTACATTATTTTGCGCGCACTTATATCTTTATTTCTTAATCCTAGAAACGTCTGTCTGGAATGTCATTTGCCAAAAGGAGATGGCCAAACAAACTTATCCATTTTCATATGCAAAAACTTCTTTGCTTGTTGTTTTTCTCCAAAAAATTTCTTGTCGTTAATTTATAGAAATCCAATTGCGCTGTGCTAAAATGGAAGATGATAGTAATGATGATAGCTGTCATGATGACTACTTTGCTCACAAAAGAAAATATTATGCCAAATTTATAAATTATATTTCAACAACGTCGCCTTACACATTTTCAACACCCCGCCCCCAAACATTATCTTTTCCAGCCATACTTTATTAGGGGGGTGGATAATTTTGAAAATCCTTATCCTTTTCCCAAATTTTCGGGGATTTTGCAGCGGTCCTGTTTTAAGGCCAAACGTTATCTGAAAAATTTTTCGGCGGCGCAAAGCGCCGCCGATAGTGTTGCGGTCTTGTTTCATGCTGAAGAGAGTACTATTCTTTGTTTTTTTGTAAGATATACCCTATTTTTTACTCAATTTCTTATCTTTTATAGGGTTATTGTTAAATAATTTTACTTCTGATTATGTAGTTGTTTTTACTTTAATTTATTAGTTCAACTTAGTGTATTATTTAATTGAAAATTATCAGTCTAATAAGCTTAAATTGATATCATTGCTACACCAACATAGTTTTTGACTTTAGTTTTTCAAATGTGTAATACAGTAATGTTATTTTTTTCTTTTAAGGCTATTCTTTGTATATGTGAGTCTGAAAAACTTGTTTCAATTTAACAGGCTTTTAAAATAACTCTATAGTATTTCCTGTCAGTAAGTTAATTAGCATTTAGTAGGTCGAGATTTTTTCATGTTTTGAAAAGTTGTAACTAATAACACTACACATATTTACTTATTAAATGATTATTGGACTAAACAGAAGCATCTTCAAACGTTTTGAGTTAACTGATATTTTGTTTTTCATAGTTTTGACTGTGTATTTTATTCTATCCTTTCAGTCGAATATTCAGTAATAATTCGATTATATTATGGAACATCTACTGTACTTAAAGCTATTAGAAGATACAGTTGAACTTCGTGATTCTCAGTTAACCATAAAAAAAGGCATAATATCGTCGATTTTAAATAAGGCCCAATTAACGTGAGCCTCTTATGGATGGGGTCAAAGGCAAACAATGTAATAACGAGTTCAACGTTACAACTAAGCTAAAAATGTATGATATATTTTTAAAAACCCTATACCAACATTTATAAGCATAAAAATTACCTTATTTTTATCATAAAATTTTTTCCTATGCTTAATAGTCAACTTTACAATAGCGGAATTCCAAAACTGTGTGAGCAAATGAGCTAATACCTTCCTAACATTGTTTTTAGATCATACTCTATCCAAAAATAATTAAATAATCAAAATATGAGATGGTGAGTGCCGCACTTATGAGAAATCTTTAAATTTTTTGGTTGACACACTCTTAAATGCTTATTCAGAGAAGTTTGTAATCATATACGAAAAATGTCTTAAATCAACAAGTTTTGGATTTAGCACATTGCATGACTAATTAACTAAAATGTTGCCACTGTTGTTCCTTCAAATAAAAGTATCTCCAAAAGTTGTAAGCTAAAGAGGGTTTTTACGGGTCAATGATTGTCACTTTGCTTTGAGTTGTATGAAATCTTTTCTTATATGGAATTATTACGTAACACCCAATGCTGAATCGATGCAACATCAAAGAAATCTGGGAATAACATCTTTAAACGATCCGTTTTAAAACAATATCATACTTGCTAAAAAACCTAACTACGCAACGTTTTAAGCAAACTTTTGTAAACGTATGATTCTGTAAAAATCTTAACGCTTGATACAAGAAGAAGCTATGCATGAAAATCTATCTATTTCAATTAACTAAACTGCCTGAAAGGTGGTGTTTTTCTGTTAAGGCAATTGTAATTAATTAATTTAAAATCTTTATCGATAAGTTATTGTATAAACCTCAACAATTGCGAATGTGTTAATTACATGTTATAGTAAATATTAATAAATTAATTTGAATTAGGCAATATCGAGAATGACAAACCTTTCTAAATTTTACCCGAAATCCAAAGGGGGTACCCTTTGGAATTTTCTTGATTATTTTGAGATTTTTGGCCAAAATCAACGTACTCCCCCCTTTGCACCAAAATGGTCAACCGACCGCGGAGCGGTCGGTCGGTCATGGGGTGGAGAACTCCACCCCCTAAGAAACTATGTTTCCAGCTGATGTTATTTCTCGAATTTTATTTCAAAAGCAATCACCATTTTTGCTTCTAAAACTATATCAAACATGCAAGCATTTTTTCAAGAAATTAACTGTTTTACCAACAATTTCATCATGTCGCTGCAGTAGTGCATGGGTATATGATTGTTATTTTTTTAAAGAATACAATTTCAACAAAAAAGTTTTATTTTGGATTTGTGATGAAATTGGATTCAGTGATACTCCTTCTAAAATTCTTCGAAGAATTTATTGCTGCACTAATTTAAAGTATTTAAAACTCACAAATTTGGATATTTCTTACGAAATGGTTATGCAAATTATTTCTGGTTCGATGATCGAAGACTTGTTCTTTGATGGTGTTAATATTATTGACAACGACGGCAATTTTGTGCCGTGTCATACTATTTTACAAAATTTTCCATATTGCACAAAATTTAAATATCTGAACAAAACCGAAAGATTCACCCGAGAAACTTTTGTTGCTTTGAATCAACTTAAATTCAAAAAAAAATTTGATTGGGTTTCTTTGAATATTGTTCAAGTCGCTGAGAACTTTGATGAAAAAGATGCAGAAATGATTTGGAAATTTTTTAATCAAAATATTGATTGCAATACTTCGGGTGTTTTTGTTTCATTAATACGTATGAGATCAGCAAATTGCAAAATAGTGGAAACTTTGGTTAGAAATGCATTAACTAACATTTTGCCATCATGGAATGGACCAGAACCAAAAATTGGTTCACCAAATGTTAAATAATGTCCATGTTTTCAATACTGTATTTGTTTGAAAAAGTTTTTAATTTGAATGAACTTCTCTGTTTTCGATGCTGTATTTGTTTGAATTTTTATAAATTGATCAAAAACGTTTTTTTTTGGCATAATTTTTAAAGAATCTCGGTCTTCGTACAAGAAACTTTATTTTTCTCACATATCAAGGATATATAAATGGAGAAATTAACTTTTAGAGACTAGTAATGGAAAAATACCATGCCCGAGAATTATTCCATTTTTTTATCATTTGTAGCCCATAGCAGAACTTACGTCTTAATGTTTGCATCCCCTTGTTTTGTTCATGTTTTTCCTTCTTTGAAAGGCGATTTTAGTTGTTGTTTTTCTTCAAAGGAATTTGTGTCAAGTTTAAATCCATCTTCGGTAAACATTTCAGCGAATCAATAATCCCAAGAATAATAAAAATTAGGTTATCTTCTTATCAAAACAGAAAACAGAGATTCAAAATATACAAATTTTTTATATGATAGAAAAATGTTTTTTTCTCTCACAAGAAAAAAAGTACAGTAAACATTTCTTTCGTGGGAAGATAAAATAAAATAACAACAAACTATGCAAATTTACATGTTGACAAAGTGATTTTTGTTTTTCATTTAGTTTTTGCCAACTCATTATCACAAAAAAACGTTTGACGGAAGAGTCGTTTCTTCATTCACTCAAACAATTCTTGAACACAACTGATCTGATTATGGCAAACATTTATATAACAATGAAGTAAGTCTTTTTTTTGGCACAGTGCAGCTATAATGCATAAGTTATTGATTATATTATTTTATTTGGTCTTTTCAGTGGTGGTAAATTTCATATATCGAATATTAATAATTCTCAAAGAAATGAAAGAGATGTAAAAGAAATTCGTGGGGAAGATAAAAGAGAACCAAGTGGTAATAAATCTGGTGGTGAGGTAAGCATATTTGTATAATATTATACATCGTAATTCAAAATATGGTGCAGTTCATTTTCAAGAAGCGCATTTAAAACCCGGGGAAAAATTTGTTCCTGCAGGTTGGGGAAATACAAAAATTTTTGCAAACAAATCATTGATAAATTTTTTTTATTGATTGATTCTTTGTCGATATCTTTTTTGGCAAAAACTTTTTTAATTGCCGCCAAAATTGAGCTTCAAAAATCATTTTTGTTTTTATTTTTTTAAAAAAATATTTATTTAGAAGTGCTTCAAATATTTGAAGATGATGAATGCAAAAGAAAATTTATATAAAATTCATTTGGAAAGAATTAAAGTTTTTGAAGAACAAAATCCTGAAAGTGGTAATTTTGATGTTATTTTTGATTTTAATGGAAAGGTATGTTTTTTGGGGTTTGGGGGAAGTGAAGGGGTTGATACGTTTAGAAATTTATTGATTAGATGTTCTTCATCAGGAACACTATTTTGTGTGATTTGTCTTTGTGACGATTTTACATGACAACAATAATTTGTTTCAACTGTTCCTGTTCATGGATATTCAATCAATAAATTTTTCTTTGTGTCAAATTACAGTAATCAATTTCTCATATATAAATTTGCATATGTTTCAGAAAATCTATGCCCACAAATACATGTTATCTCCAGTTTCCACCACCTTCAATTCAATGCTTTCTGATCGATGGACAAAACCAAATGAACCAATTTCAATCAATAATTATGAATTTGAAGATTTTAAAGAATTAATTACTTTTATTTATTCTGGAGAATGCAAATTAACAGATACAAATGTTTTTTCAATTACTGATATGGCAGAATTTTATGGTGTTCAAATCCTCAAAGATGCTTGTTCAAATTATTTACCAAAAATGGCATTAAAGTTGAGCAACATTTTTCAAATGATTGAAATGATCAACAAATATTCCATGATCCATCTTCAAGAAAATGTTTATAGATTTATTTCAAAAAATCTTTCAAGTTTTGTTAAAGCTGAAAATTTTCAATGCCTTGATCCTTCAATTGTAAAAGAAATTGTTGAAGCAAATGCAAAAATACAAAAGCAAGAAGAACTTTTTGAAGCAGTATGTTTGAGCTTTTCAATTTTTGTTGATGTAAAAGTTTATGCAAATTTTTTTCAGGTTTACAATTGGGCTGAAAATAGAGCAAAGAAAGTTGAAGGTGCTGATTTGGATGAAACTATCAAGAAAGAATTATTAGTTATTCTGCCGTTATTCAAATTTCAAAGAATGTCTCGGTCATTTTTGGTCAAATTTGTTGGTGGGTTTTTACTAATTTATTTTTTGTATTTAATCAAGTCATTTCATTTTTTAGTTAGAAAATCCTTCCTTTTTACCAATGATCAATTAATGGATATTTTATGGGCTAAGAAATACGGTAATCTATTATTTATAAATAAATTCATTCAAATTTTTACTATTTTTTAGTTAAAGTTATTGATGGAAATGGAAAAGTTCTGAGAGGAGAAATTCAACATGATGATTTGGATACGGTAGTGGATGCAATTGATTCACAAAAGAATAAACCTTGCATCTTTGTGGGAATACATTTTTGGAGTACAAATGTTGAATTACCAAAAACACCAAGTAAATTAATCAAGAATCCAAATGTTGGCTATTATCTGATTTATGATGAAGATGGTGATCTTGCAATTAAAAAACAAAGCAAAATTTATACATGGGATTATTTACTCGCTGAAATGTTTGCCGAAGATGGATTTAAACTTGATACAAATTGTACCATTGAAATTGAATAATTTTTATTGATATGTGTTTTTTGTTTCTTGAAAATAAATTCAATAAAGTGATATGCAAATTTTATAATTTCGTGTGTCTTATAAAAAAAATTTTCATTTACAAGCAAAAAATTGCGGTAATTTTTTCTTCCATTTTTTTGTATGGTTAAAACTCAATAATTTGATGGGGAACAGGGCGTGCAGTATTCGCTTTTTGGCCGACACGGGATTCTGGGATTTTACAAATCACAGTATTTTTTGTGATAGAAATAAAAAACTATGAATTATTTGAAAAATAAAGCATAAAATCACCACTAAAAATCACAGTTAAAACGGTTAAAAAAGTTTTTGATTTATTTGACATAATTCACTTTCTAAGAATTCTTATTTTTTTGCTGCTGGAAAGAATGTTTGTTGGGACTATGATGAAGGTGATAAAAAAGAAATAAAAAAGTTAAAATGTAATTACATGTAATATTGGTTTTTTGCGGTGATGAATAATAAAGATGGTGCAAAAGTTGAGAGAAGATCACAAATAATAGGATATTTATTACAGGCCAATTGAGCATTTAACAGTATACACTTGAAACTTTTAATGTTGTTCGGTTGATTCCATATCGGTGTCAATTGGAGTTGGTTGAAACTGTTGGTTGCGAAAAGAATAATATTGTGCTGCAGTTTTATTTTCATCACATTCTACCAGAATGTTTTGACTATTTGAATGAGCGTAAATTTGATTATTTTTGATGGAATATTTGGTATCATCTTTTTCACGAGAATCATAGAGAGCTTTCTTCTTTTTAGAAAGAGCCATTTGAATTTTATGAACAGCTGGTGATAGTTTGTTATTTACAAAAACTTTCCATCCACTCATTTGAACATTCTTTTTGATTGTTGCAGGAGCATTTTTTAAAACAGATTTCTTTTGATCATTTGATTCAACAGTGACTTCAATTGGGCGGGTTTTCCCATCAGCTTTTTTACCCATTCTTTTGATATTCTTTATTTTTGAACCAGTATCGATTGAATTGAAGAGTGATGTAACAAATTTATCATCAGAAATAGGATTTTGAGAATCATCGACAAGTTCTTCGGGAACATTTGTGACAACAACTGAAGCCGGAATATTTTGATGTTTTTGTTGGGGTTTTGGTGTTGTTGGAGGTTTTGGACCATTTTGACCAGATTTGGTATTTCGAGCATATGATCAATGAGGTTTAATCAATTTTTCAGCTTCCAATTTCTTAATCATTTCTTTCAATTCAGCAATATAAACATCTTTTACCTTGTTTTGTTCCAAGTAATATTTATTTGATTCAATAAGATTTTTATTATTTTCAATAAGAGTTGCAATAAGAGGATCCATTTGGTGTTCAGCTGGTTTTCCAACATCAGAAATTGCTCGTTTTGGCTGCTTTCTTGGAGGTTCCATTGTAGACTCTTGTTGAGGAGGAGCAGATTGAGAAAGAACTCGTTGTGGTTGTTGAGGTCGATCTTCTTGGAAATTTTGAGGTATATTTTGAACATTGTGATTATAATGTGCATAATTACAGGGTGTCCCAAAAAAAATGGCGGTGGACCTGCTATACAAAAACGATAATGATTAAATATCTAACTATATGTGGACTGCTATGACCCTTGGAAGAGTAATTTATTACAGTAATCTCACCTCTTCACAACTTTCGCTTCGGGACCAACGGCGTTCACAAATTAAAAAATGACCGTTTTTTGGGTGTTTCGTAGGTACACTGCCCTAATTTTCTCAGAAGTGTTTTTTAAAATCTGTTAATTGGATTTTTTAGACAACCGATGGAACTCGTCCGTAGGCTATATTTTGAGCCTATAACTCTTTTCTCCGAACTACACCGAACTTTTTTCTGAACCCCTGGGCAAAATTTTTCATTTTTGGCCAACTTTGACTTATTGGTGTAGTTCACAGAGAAGGAGTTTGGGGCTCATATTTGTTGCCAACAAACTTCAGCTTGTTTGTGGTCGATTCCATACCAAAATATTGAAATCTGGAAAAATGACTATTTTTCGATACTCCAAAATGCCCAAAAACAGCAGCTTCTATTAGTATACTAATAAATAGCAAGTAACTATATTTACACAAAAGTTTTTAAATGTTGTCTTTTGCTATAAATCAATAAAAATAGCCCAAAAAAATACTGTAAAGTACATTTTAAGCGTTTATGACCATTTTGGATAATTTAGCATTGAATTACATTTCGTTGTATACTACGTATACTTACTAACATACGAAAATTACGGCTGCTAAAGAAGTCAATTTTCTAGATTTCAATATTTTGGTATGGAATCGACCACAAAGTGGCTGAAGTTTATTGGCAACAAATATGAGCCCCAAACTCCTTCTCTGTGAACTACACCAATAAGTCAAAGTTGGCCAAAAATGAAAAATTTTGCGCAAGGGTTCAGAAAAAAGTTCGGTGTAGTTCGGAGAAAAGAGTTATAGGCCCAAAATATAGCCTACGGACGAGTTCCATCGGTTGTCTAAAAAATCCACTTAACAGATTTTAAAAAACACTTCTGAGAAAATTAGGGCAGTGTACCTACGAAACACCCAAAAAACGGTCATTTTTTAATTTGTGAACGCCGTTGGTCCCGAAGCGAAAGTTGTGAAGAGGTGAGATTACTGTAATAAATTACTCTTCCAAGGGTCATAGCAGTCCACATATAGTTAGATATTTAATCATTATCGTTTTTGTATAGCAGGTCCACCGCCATTTTTTTTGGGACACCCTGTATGTTGAATTGGTTGAGGTGCAGAATATTGAGGCTGATTTTGGAACATCATATGAGATTGGTGCTGTTGCTGGGTAATATAATAATTTGGATCTTGATATTGTTGTTGATGTTGCATTTTAAATTTTAAATTATAAAAAATTAAAATTAAAAATCAATTTGAAAAAAATATATAAATATATTTTTTTGAAGAGCAAAAAAATTTGTTCACTAGCACGGACGACGAAAAAATTTGAGTTATTGTTTTGAATATTAGTAAAGATTACGGTAATTACTATTTAAACACAAAATCCTACAAATTCTCAAAAAGATGACATTGATTGTGTTAAATTTGATTAAATTTTTTATCTCAGAAAATCTCAAAAACTCTTAAGTTTCCTGCTTCTGTGCATTTTACAAATACGACTATTGTTGATCAAAAAAATACGCTACAGTAATCGAGAAATAAGTTGTTGTTCAAAGGATTATTTTGTCGAATAAATTTTTTTGTGTTGATTTGTCAAAGAGAAGTTGTATTGATGAAAAAATATTCTTTATTAGTTATTTTGAAATACAAAAATTACAATAAATCACACCAATTAAATCAACGCTTTCAGATTTCCATTCACCAGGTTTTCCAAGAGCTTTCAATCTGCCCGAACATCTGAAAATTGCCACATTATTGTTATTTTATGTATTCATCTACTCTTACTTATAGTCTTTGCACCGAAAACTTGTGTAATCTTTCCCAGAATAACAAAAATTGAACTTTTTTTTTCGTATTCAAGATTATAGTTTTTTTTTGTATTAATTACAAGTTTTGCTTTTGCTTTAATATCAATCCACTTACTTGTATTGTTCTTCTTCTTCGTTGATTTTGGTGCCTGTAAGAAAAATGGAAGTTACAATGGGAAAAAAACAAACATAGCTTACAATTGTTGGTGGCTTTGTTGTTGCAGTTTTTGGAGCTTCAGAATCAGTATCATTTAAAACACGTTCATCATTAACCTGAAAACACGTGTTTTTAGTATAAAAGATGGCTCTATATTTCAAATAAGGGATACTGTATCTGACGTTCAAATTCGTTCTTTTTTATATACAAGTACAGTAAACCTTTGAAGTTTACAGTAACATTGTTGTTGATGACCGAAAAAATTATTAATACAACTATAGCAAACTAATGCAACAGACATTAGTAGTTGTAGAAACGAAAGAAACATTATCCATAACTACGAAAAAAGTATTATAAAAAACTCACACAATATGCTCCTTTTGAAGGTTTTGCAGTTTGAGTTGACCGTCGTCCACTTTTTCGTCCAATAAGTTGTTTCTTTTCAGCATCATCAGCTGATGATTTTAATAAATCAGTTAAATTAACCTTGCGTCCATTTTCATCATACAGTTCCTTCTCACCCAGCTTTTTCTTTAATTTTTCAATCCTAAATAGTTTGCTATATATTTTAGACATGAGCCTTTATCAAAATCTTACAATTCAACAGAATCTTGATCTTTAGAAGCATCAGTTGTTTGGTCCCAATCAGAGACAAAATCTTCTTCAGTGGGATTTTCATGTGGCGGGGCATACACAATTTTTTCTTTTTGAGTTGGAGCAGATTTATCACCAGTTTGAGGATTAGAACTTTGAAGAGAATCGTAAGAAGCCTGTTCAGAAAAATACGATCGACGAGGTTTGGTTTTTGTTGCTGGAGGTTGCTTCGTTTTTGGTGTTTCGGTTGTTGGATCAGGAGTTTCTCGAACAGGTTGAAGACGTTTATTTGGTCCAAGTTCAGCATTTGAAGCAGCTTTATTACCAGTTTGAGGATCAGACCTTTGAAGAGAATCAAACGAAGCATGTTCAGGATTATGTGATCGAGGAAGTTTATTCTTTGTTCTTGAAGATTGTATCAATTGTGGAGTTTCAGTTGTTGGATCAGGAGTTTCTCGAACAGGTTGAAAACATTTTTTTTGTTGAGGCTCAGATTTTTCAACAGTTTTGTTTTCATTTGTTTTTTCTTTATCACCTCCAGAAGCTTCATCTTTTCCTTCTCTTTCATCATTATTGAATGCATTCTTTATATTGATGAAATTTCTTGAACATCCTTTTGTTCTTCTAAAATGTTCGCATAAAATAATGTAATCAATAATGCATTACAGCTACGTTGTGCAAAACAAAGACTTACTTAATAATTATTTGAACAGCCGCCATTTCAGTTCAGTTCAGTATCAGCGAATTGATGGAGAGCAATTGAAACCACGACTCTTCTGTCGAACAATTTTTGTGATAATGAGTTGGCAAAAACTAAATGAAAAACAAAAATCACTTTGTCAACATGTAAATTTGCATAGTTTATTGTTATTTAATTTTCTCTTCCTGCAAAAGAAATGGTTACTGTACTTTTTTTCTTATGAGAGAAAACTTTTTTTTGCATGAAAAAATTATTTGTTTTACAAAAAACACACAAAATTGTTAAATAGCACTTTAATGATCTATTTTTAATAAACAAAAAAAAACTCACTCAATTTCAATGGTACATTTTGTATCAAGTTTAAATCCATCTTCGGCAACCATTTCAGCGAGTAAATAATCCCATGTATAAATTTTGCTTTGTTTTTTAATTGCAAGATCACCATCTTCATCATAAATCAGATAATAACCAACATTTGGATTCTTGATCAATTTACTTGGTGTTTTTGGTAATTCAATAGTTGTACTCCAAAAATGTATTCCCACAAAGATGCAAGGTTTATTCTTTTGTGAATCAATTGTATCCACTACAGTATCCAAATCATCATGTTGAATTTCACCTCTACAAATTTTTCCATTTCCATCAACAACTTTAACTAAAAAATAGCAAAAATTTGAATGAATTTATTTATAAATAATAGATTACCGTATTTCTTAGCCCATAGAATATCCATTAATTGATCATTGGTAAAAATGAAGGATTTTCTAACTAAAAAATGATGACTTTTTTAAATACAATAAAATTAGATGTATAAAAACCCACCAACAAATTTGACCAAAAATGACCGAGACATTCTTTGAAATTTGAATAACGGCAGAATAACTGATAATTCTTTCTTGATAGTTTCATCCAAATCAACACCTTCGATTTTCTTTGCTCGATTTTCAGCCCAATTGTAAACCTGAAAAAAATTTGCATAAACTGTTGCATCAATAAAATGGAAAAAGCCAAAAACATACTGCTTCAAAAAGTTCTTCTTGCTTTTGTATTTTTGCATTTGATTCAAGGATTTCTTTTACAATTGAAGGATCAAGGCCTTGAAAATGTTCAGCTTTAACAAAACTTGAAAGATTTTTTGAAATAAATTGATTAACATTTTCTTGAAGATGGATCATTGAATATTTGTTGATCATTTCAATCATTTGAAAAATGTTGCTCAACTTCAAAGCCATTTTTGGTAAATAATTTGAACAAGCATCTTTGAGGACTTGAACACCATAAAATTCTGCCATATCAATAATTGAAAAAATATTTGTATCAGTTAATTTGCATTCTCCAGAATAGATAAAAGTAATAAATTCTTTAAAATCGTCGTAGCAGTAATTATTGATTGAAATTGGTTCATTTGGTTTTGTCCATCGATCAGAAAGCATTGAATTGAAAGTGGTTGAAACTGGAGATAACATGTATTTGTGGACATAGATTTTCTAAAAATATGCTTTTTGTAAACAAAAAATTGATTACTGTAATTTAACACATAGCAAAATTCATTGATTGAATGTCCATAAACATGAACAAAGTTGAGCATGTGAAAAAATCGTTGCGAGAGAAATCACTCCCAACAATGTTCCTGGTCATGAACAATTAATCAAAAAATTCTTCAAAGTATTTACTTTCCAAAAACTCCTAAAAAAACATACCTTTCCATTAAAATCAAATATGACATCAAAGTTACCATTTTCAGGATCTTGGTCTTTAAAAACTTTAACTCATTCCAAATGAATTTTATATAAATTTTCTTTTGCATTCATCTTCAAATAGTTGAAGCAGCTCTAAAAAAATATTTTTATAGAAATTAAAAAGCTTAAATGATTTATGAAATTTTATCTAAAAAAGAAGTCCGCAAAAAAGCAATCAATAAAAAATAAAAATTGTTCGAAGCTTTTCGTTGCCATATATTTTTTATTGCCCAATCCTGCGGCTTCGCATTTTCCTCTTCTTGAAGCTGAACTGCACAGAAAAAATTTGTTGCCTACTTTAATTTTAATAAATTGAATGTTTCTGTCTAAAAATTTGTTAAAAATTCAAAAATAGGTACTACCTATTAGGTAGGTAAAAAAGAACAAAAAAAATTACTGAGACGACTTGTATCTTTTTTCGAAGAACTTTTAATCAATGTAAAAAGGAACACTGCGACTCCAAAAATTGATAAAAATCATCGCTGATAAAAATTTTGATCTTCAACAACATCTTTTTTGATGAAAAAAGATCAAAATATTGTAACAAATATTGATTTTAATAAAAGTTTAAAATGGCAAAATGCTTAATTCATATTTAAATATGGGTAAAAACAAAAAATTACTCACAAACATTCTTATCCAAAAGTGACCAAAAAATTTCCATACTATTTTTTATTCAAAAAATCCATGTTTTTATTTAAAGTTTTTCCAGTGTTTTCAATCTTATCCAATAATTTTCTTTCTATTTATTTATTCAAGTCCATTAAATTTGGCTCAACTTTTACATTTTTTTACAAACAACTTTTTTTTAATAATGTTCGTATCAATTTATTCTTTATTGTTTTATTGCAGACAGAATGAAATTTTTTTGTTAAAGTTTGGTATATATACTTAATTCTTAATTGCTATAGCAATTAAGAATTAAGTAACAAGTTTTTAAATATTGGGCTAATAAAGTTATCGTCTTTAAAAAGATGATTTTTTTCCATTTATTTTTCACGTTTATTTAATGTTCAATAATTTTTTGTTGGTTAAAAATATTTTAAAGATTCAAACAAATTGATAGCTGCTGTCAGCAAGAAAACAATGTTTTTTTCCTTCTTTTTTTTATCAGCAGCAGCCATCAAGAAACAAATATGAATGTTTCCTAAAAATTGCTTCTTGCGACATTTTTTTAACAAAAAAGAATGTAGTTTTTAGACCATTTTTGTGTTTAAAGTTCAAAACAAAAAAACAATTAAGCTGCATAACATCATAAGAAAAATAATGCTTCTTTCTTTAAAAAATGTTATCATTAATCAATTTGAAAATCATCATTCATTATTGCTCTGAAACACTTATCCCTTGCCTTAATTGTATGATATTAAAACTAAAATTTTGCGATAGTTATTTTTTGCAGTAAAAGAATCAACATGCCGGAGGCACATATCTTTGTATTTTTAAACATATTTTAAATATTCAAACTTTAATGAAGAAAAAAAGTTTTTGACTGACAAATCAAAAAAAGCATTTTATTGAAAATTGTTTTATACAAAAGATGACTAATTGCTTTTTTAAAAAGAAAAAACTGTGTTTAAAAGACATTTTTAGTTTTCTGAATGAATACAAGTGTTTTTTTGTTCTTTTAAAAAAACTGTTGTGTTATTTTTTGGCAGCAGCACTGTTCTCACCTTTTTTCATACAAACACCGTACAAATTTTAATATTGCAAAAATAAAACTTTTTTTCATCAAAAAAGTTGCTAAAATACTGCTTCTTTGTCATAAATGTTACGGTAAAACTTTAATTTTAAATACCTAAAATAACGTTATTACAAATTAACAAAACTGTTATAAAAATTGATTCCTGCCCCGGAATCGCCCTGGCAAAAAAAAGTTTTATTCCAAAAAAACACATTTAATTTTCAAAGTTGTCAATTCATAAATTTCATTAAAGCAATGATGAAGAATTTTTTGTGTTCAAAAAACTTTTAAAAATTCAAACATAAAAAAAACCGACGAAAATGATTAATTGTGTTTGTTTTGTTCTTCTTTTTTTCAGTGTTCTTTTTCAACGTTTTTAGTCACTGCGATTTTTTTACAATTTTTTTGTATGTAAAAAATGATGAAAATTTTTTAATAAAAAAAGAGTTTTCTCAAAAACAAACCAAATTAATTATGAGGCATTTTTGATTTACTTGTATTTAAAATATGCAATGCCAAGAAATCAAGTTAAAACAAGAGCTAATCAATTTATCTTTTCATGGACTTTCTTGAGGTTCCGGAAAGGCTTTATCCCAAAGTATTTGGTTAAAAATGTTTAAAAAATTCAAACAAAGTTTTATGAAAAGCATATTTGGTTTTTAAAAACAAATCAATAACTAAAAAACTGAAAGCAAAAAGAGTGAAAAATACTACTGCTTTTTTTCATTTTTTTGTGTTGGCATTTTTTTCGTTGTGTTTTAGTTGTATCCAAGGCGAAACAGCTAATCGTGCACGTGTAATTTTTGTTAAATTTAATTTATAAAATTTATATATCTTTTTCCTTTATTTGCTTCTTTTTTTAAAAGAGAGAATTTTATTTTTTTAAGAGATGGCATTTTCCATTAGAGTTAATATAATATAAGCTTTTCCACTTTTTTCATTAAAGAAAATAATTAGGTAAAACCCTAAAATTTTAGTAGTTTTCGTTGACCGATTTATTTGGTTGTTTGATAAGTCTTGTCTGGTGTTTGATCCACTAGCATTTTTTAGTTTCTGACAAAATAGACTAGTCTTTCACAAGATCAGTGACATCAAAAGCATAATTTCTTCAGTAACACAGAAGAAATCATGTTTTGGGTAAATAAAATAATGTTATTTTTAATAAATTTTAACAACGGAACTCATTAATGTAGGGGACTCCCACTATCCCCGTTGGCAAAGAAATGTTTTAATTGTACCGTATTTACTTTTAAATGGCTTCATATATTCATTTTTGTACAATAATTTAATTTTTGTTGGTTAAAAATATTTGAAAAATTCAAAGAAAATTTTTTTAAAAGCACATCTGTTTTTTTTCCAAACAAATAAATAACAAAAAAGATGAAAGAAGGAAGGGGAAAAAAGAATGGAAAAAACTGATGTCTTCATTTTCTTGTGTGTGAGTTTTTTGTTGTGTTTTTGCTTTTTTTTTAAAGATGGCTTTTCCATTAAAGTTAAAAATAGGTGGTTTTCCATTTTTCTGTTTAAAGAAAATGGTTAGAAAAAGATCAAAATTTTAGTATTTTTCGTTGTTTGAAAATTCCTGTCGATTGTTTCACCCGCTGGTTTCTTTTAAAGTTTCTCACAAAATAGACTTATCTTTCACAAGGCCGGCAGAAACACGTAGAAGAAATTATGCTTTTGGTAAATAAAAAAATGTTACTTTTAATAAATTTTAACAACGGAACTCATTAATGTAGGGGACTCCCACTATCCCCTTTGGCAAAAAAATGTTTTAATGTATTTATTTTTAATCAACCTCATTCATTCACCTTTGTACAATATTTTAGTTTTCGTTGAGTTAAAAATATTTAAAAAATTCAAAGAAAATTTTTCCAATAGCACATTTGTTTTTCAGACAAAAAAACTAAAAGAAGAAAAAAAGGAGTGAAAAAAACTGCTGTTTGTTTTCCTTTTTTGTGTCTACATTTTTCTCACCGTAAACATCTCCAATTAATGATGGAGTTGAGACTCCATATTTTGCCCATAAACTCGTCTAGTATAAGGTATAATTGTGGCAAAAAGTTAGCTGCAGAATCCTCAACCTGTGGGTTTACCAGGGGCACAAAGTTACTGTAATACAGTAATCCACAATGTGAACCCAAGCTCCTAATTTGCATATTATGCAACTTTTAGAAGCTAAAGCGTTCCAAATCTGTCAGATTTGGATTCAGCATGCTCGAAAACCTATAAACCAGGAAAAAATGCCGATAAATCAGATATTTTTAGGAATTTGCACAAAAGTAAGAAAAATCACTGCAACAAAATTACATAAATATCGTAATTTCATCTTGGAAAAAATTCACAGCACATTCATGCTATTGTATATTTTCGCCTGTTTTTTCCACAAATATGATTAATTGGATATATTTAACAACCTCCAAACACTACTTTCTCTAAAATATATCATATTAAAATTTTTTGGAAGATATGACTATGATTATGCAGCAGCGATTTTTCTAACTTTTGTGCAAATTCCTAAAAAAATCTGATTTATCGGCATTTTTTCCTGGTTTATAGGTTTTCGAGCATGCTGAATCCAAATCTGACAGATTTGGAACGCTTTAGCTTCTAAAAGTTGCATAATATGCAAATTAGGAGCTTGGGTTCACATTGTGGATTACTGTATTACAGTAACTTTGTGCCCCTGGTAAACCCACAGGTTGAGGATTCTGCAGCTAACTTTTTGCCACAATTATACCTTATACTTGGTAAGTCTATGGGCAAAATATGGAGTCTCAACTCCATCATTAATTGGAGATGTTTACGGTCAGTGGGGTTTGGTTACTTTTGCAAAAGCATGGAAAAAAAGCATTTTTTTATTCAAATATTTTATTGTTCATGGCAGAAAAGTCTATCTTTTTTATCCCATGAAAATAAAGTCTTTTTCAAAACTTACATTTTTGAAGACCATTTTTGGGTCCAAATCCTGATAAAAATTTTACATAATTTACAAATTTATTTCATTATATTCATGAAAATTGAGAATTATTTAAATTAGAAGAAGAAATTTTTAAATTTAAAAATTTTCATTCAATAAAATTTTTAATGATATAAAATGTTTTTTTGTATTTTAACCTTTTAAATAATACAGTTTTATATGTGTGTTTATTTCCAAACAATGTGGAAATTAACGAAGAAACAAAAAGAGATTGTTTGAAAATATTAGGAAAATGAGTTCAACGTTTCGCGAGTATTTTTCGTAGTATTTTTCTTGAAACAGTATGAATGACAGATCACAATAAATGTGTTAAAAAAAATTAATTTTTTTTCAAGCTGGAAGGAAAAAATGCAACAAAGAATGTCTGTCATAACTAGGGTTGTTCATTTCCCTCCCCCGGGAGATTTCCCGATTTTTTGCGGGAAATGGTTCTGATTTCCCGGGAAATCTACAGTAATATTTTATGTTTTTACATTAAACATTTAAAAACGGGATAAATATGCAATAAAAACACTATAAATAGTCAAAAATGATTAATTTGAGTATTTTACAGTCCTTTTATAGGTTATAAGGTTAATTTTGGTAAAATATTACTGTAGCTTACAATACTGTAGCTCCGGGAAATTTCCCGCCTTTTTTCGATTTTCCGGGAAATGAACAACCCTAGTCATAACAGATTCCATAACGATAGAAAAATTTAATAATAAAACAAAATTTATTCAATCCACAATTCGAACAAGAATAATTACAAAACTTACATTTTTTTGAGATTCAGAAGATAATTTTGACATCAGATATTTGATTGAAAGGGTTCCTTGTGAAAATTAGTTGAATATTTGTGGTAATAAAAAACAGTTCAAGCAATATTATTGCTGAAATACTGTTTGATGAACAAACTTCCATTTTTTCTCTTTTTAACAATAAAAATCAAAAAACAATTGTGTAAATTTTTTTCCCACGCAATTGAAAATTGAACAAATTTGTGTAATAAATACGTCAAAATTCAAGTTTTTCTTTTGAAAAAAAAGTCACGATCAAAACAAGTAATGAACTGTTAAAGACAATAGAACACTATTGAAAGGTATGTGCGATGACGTACGCATATCATATTTTTAGTTGGTCATTTTCGAAATTAAGTTTTTTACGAAAGGAAAAAGTGAAACATCAACTTTTTTGAAAAAAATCTTATTTCAATGATCATGGTCATAACAAGTAATGAACCTTTAATTATTGAAGATATGGTGATTGAGATGTTGTTCGTTGGATTTTTTTAAGGAGTATATAAAAGGTTCTTCTCTCTTCTAACAATCACAAAAATTAACTTTCTTCAATACTTTAATAATTAAAAATGAATTCCAAATTTCTTCTTTTATTATGCTTTATTGGTTTTGTTACTTTGATCACTGCTGCTCCGGCAATCCCTGAAAGCTTTTCAAATGTGTAAGTTTTGATTTTACTTTGGAGCTAATAATAAAAACGTTAATATATGTATTTTTTAGCCCACATGACAGAGTTCGTAGACAATATGGTTACGGTAATTACGGTGGATATGGTATGGGATATCGACCATATGGCATGGGAGGATATGGTGGAATGGGAGGAATGGGAGGAGGATATGGAATGAGTCCAATGATGGGGATGATGAGAATGATGGGTCCAATGATGGGAATGATGGGATAAATTTTGTCCATTCATTTAAATTTTCAACAATTATGACAATAATAATAACACCATTGAGTAATTCTAAATTCAATGTGTATTTATTTCCAAACATGTATTTTAATTTTTTTGTTTGTTTAAAGTAATTATCTAATAAATTGTTTTCTGATATTTTTATTTATTCGAAATGAAAAAAACATATGCAATTCTACAGTAACACAGTGAGAAAAAAAATATAAGAAAAAGTTGCACGCATTTGCCATAAACAAAATTGATATTACTGCACTTTTTTTTAAAAAGGTGCAAAAATGGTTATCGATCATTTTTATTTGCACTATAAGAGGTTAACGTTTTTAATAGCATTGATTTTTTGTCAAAGCTGAATCATCACTATTTTCTTCCTTTTATGTTTCAGATTACATATTTTTCAAAACAATTTCAATGGCTGACTATTCTTTCACAAGGTCGGCAGAAACACATAGAAGAAGTTATGCTTTCGGTAAATAAAAAAATGTTATTTTTAATAAATTTCAACGACGGAAATCATTAATGTTGGGCAGCCACTATTTCCCATAGCCAAAAAATGTTTTAATTGTACTGTATTTATTTTTAAATGGCTTCATATATTCATTTTTGTAAAATAATTTAATTTTTGTTGGTTAAAAATATTTGAAAAATTCAAAGAAAATTTTTCTAATGGCACATTTGTTTTTCAACAAAAAAACTGAAATAAGAAAGATTAAAGAGTTAAAAAAAACTGTTGTTTGCTTTTCCCTTTTTTGTGTCTTCAATCTTAAATATTCAAATTTAGAAGGAAAATGAAAAAATGTTTTACAAGGGAACCGTCAGAAGTGATAATTGAGTTTTTAAACAAAATATGTTTTTTGGGATGGTTTTAGGTCCATAATGATCATATAAAAATATTACGTGCTGGTTTTTAGGTTACGGTACTTTTTCGGCACTTTGAAGTTTTGTACCCTCATGTCCAAAGGGGGGAGTACGTGCTCAAAAAAATGAAAAAAATAAAAAAATTTAAAAAATGTTAAAAATGAATGGGAATGTTAGTAATAAGCATATTAATGATACCTATAAAATATTTTTGCTTAAAAACGTTTGAAATCCACTTTTTTAAGCAATTTAAGCATGCGTCATGTATTAGTACAAGAACTTTGAAGCGTTCAAAAATAAATTTATCGGCCTTCTGGCGAAAAAACATTTTGCATACGCTTATTACCGATCCTCAGGAACAATTTAGAGCAAAATTTGTGAAATTTAAAAAATTTCAAATTTTTTTCATTTTTTGAATCCAAAGGGGGGAGTAAGGCAAATCGCAGAACTTCAAAGTGCCGAAAAAGTACCGTAACCTAAAAACCAGCACGTAATATTTTTATATGATCATTATGGACCTAAAACCATCCCCAAAAAACATATTTTGTTTAAAAACTCAATTATCACTTCTGACGGTTCCCTTGTTAGATAATTAAAAAGGAATTAAATTAGTGTTTCGGCCCCTAACCCCAGACTACTTTTATTGAACGTCGAGTTATATTTTGAAGGAAAGTTTTAGTCTTCGAAAAATGTATTACTAATCAGGTGGGCCTCATCAGTGGAGTCCTGATTAGTTTAATATTTATTTTTATAAATTAAAAGCGTTAAAATAGAGGTACAAAAGTAATATATCTTCCATTGAATTTTATCATTTGTTGACATTGAAAGGAAATTCAAAAAATTCTATCTAATACCGACGTCGAAAAAAATCACGACTGGTAAGTCAAAAAAGCATAGTTTGGACGAAACAACCATTACAAGTGATAATTAATCGATTGTTTGAAAAAAATTTTAAAAAGAATTTTTAAAAGCCTGTGTGAAAAACATATTCTATTTCTTCTCAATTTTGTGAAAGTTGTTCTTCAAAATATCATTGTAATATTTTTTGCTCCAACAGTTTTCTCAAATTTTTTTTCTGTTTTGAAAAAATACTATAATAATGATAGCAACAATGAAATGTTTTATGCTTCAATTTAAAAAATGCCAAAATATTGAATTTTTTGTTATAAATGTTACGGTAGAACTTTTACTTTAAAAAAACTAAAACAAAGTTATGCAAAATAAACAAAACCTTTGTTAATAATGCTCCCCAAAAGTTAAATGGGAAGCAAAGGTTTATCCTAAACACCGCATTCAAATTTTTAAAATGTTTTTTGTTTTATTGCAAATTTTCTCAACTGATGAATTTTTTAGTTTAAAAAAATTATTTTAAAAATTCAAACGATACAGAAATCAAAAATATATGATTGCTGTTTTCCTTTTTTTTAACGTTTTTGGTCACTGCAATTTTTTAAAATTTAGTTTTTGGTGTGTAAAAAATAAAGACATTTTTTGATAAGATTAACACTGAAAAGCCAGTCCATCAAATTATGGTGGACTTAAAACAAGAAAAATGGATTATGGGCCGCCGATATCCCTTTTTTTGTGTGTGTTGAAATTCATTTTCCGCTTTCTTCTCAATTTTGGTGTATATTGCTTGCCGTTCATAAATAAAAAAAATGTTGTTTCATTTTTTTGTGGAAGTTATTTTGAAACATTTTTCTTTTCATTATTTTAAAAAAAGACCGACCGAAAAAACATTTGTACAAAGTTTAGCAACAACAAAATCAATATTTTACATTAAAAGTTGCTAAAAGACTGCTTCTTTTATTATAAATGTTACGGTAAAACTTAATTTTAAATAACTAAAACAAAGTTGTGTAAAATTAACAAAACTGTTATCAAAAATGCTCCTGCGCCGGAATCTCCGTTGCAAAACAAAGTTTTTTTCCTAAACACTTTCAACTTTTACGTAATGTCTTTATTTTACAGCATATTTTTTCATCAAAAATCTGATGAATTTTTGGTTTGAAAAAGTTATTTTAAAAATTCAAACGAGAAAGAAATCAACGAAAAAAATGAATGATTGCTGGTTTCCTTTTTTCAACGTTTTTAATCATAGCAAAATTTAGTTTTTTGTGTGCAAAATAGAAAGAAATTTTTTGCATAAAATTAACATTGAAAAGGCAATTCATCAAATTATGTCTTAGGTGGACCTAAAAACAAGACAAATAAATTATGGGCCGCCGGAATCACCTTTTTCCGCCGAATTGCATCATGATTTTTAAAATTAAAGTTCTAATTACATACATTTTTTCAATGCTCAATAATTTTTCGTTAGTTAAAAATATTTTTTGAAAATTCAAATAAATAGAGAGCTGATGTTTATAAGAAAGCAATGTTTTTCCTTTTAGTCATCAAAAATTAACTAAAAAAATCGTCTCCTAAAAATTTCTTCTTGCTACCTTTTTCAACAACGAAAATAGCTTTTTGGACTGTTTTTTCTTGCTGAAGTGAAAGCACAAAAAAAATCAAGCTGCATCAATTCATTGAAAAAGTTATACCTTTAGAATTTAAGAAATAATGTAATTTTTTAGTAACCCCAGTATGACGGAAACCGATATTTTTTAATACCGTGTAGTTTCCTCCTACACGGTAAATAAAGAATTCCAATCAAAATCTTACTCATGATTTGCAGTTTTAGATTGATAAAGAAAGGAAGCCTGAACATTTGTCAGGAAGATTTAAGCCTTTGTAAAAGATTGTCAAAAGATTTTTCGTTATCAAACAGAAAGAATTTTATTTCATCAAGTTTTCCCAAAGTAATTTTTACGTAACTTTGCAGTTATTTCAATTGATGAATTTCGTCTTTCACATCCATCGATTTTAAAATTGACATATACAGGTATACATTAAGTGTATATATATATCATCTACTTTGATGTCAAAAAAGCATTCGACAGAATGTCCCACCCTATCCTCTTTGCAAAGCTCAAAAGAGCGAATGTCCCAAATTCTATAATTTCATGGATTAAAGCGTTTCTAACCAATAGGAAGTTTAGAGTTAAGGTTGGGGAATCTTTATCTGAAGAATGCGACATCAACTCTGGTGTACCTCAAGGATCCAAAATTGGGCCTGTACTCTTTCTTTTCTTTATCGCAGATTTGATCTCTCATTGCGCAACCCCCGAAGTCATTAACATGCTTTTTGCAGATGACCTTAAAGCAATTTCTTCTGTTCTTTCTGCTGCTGACTCCCCACTTCAAAAATTCTTAATAAAGCTTGAAGCATGGTCCAAAGAAAACCAACTTGAGATTGCTATTAGCAAATGCAATGTTTTACATTGCTTACCTAATAGTAATCCCAAGTATTCGTATTTCTATGATGGATTTAAAATCCCCAATAACCAAAGTTGCATTAGGGATTTGGGATTAAACGTTTCTAATAATCTTAATTGGGATACCCATATTTCAAAAATTTCCAAAAATGCTTTGGGTCGTCTTTTTATCCTCTTTAAAGCGCTTAAATCAACCTCAACGAAGCTCCTCGTTCATATGTATCATACATATGTTCGTCCCCTAGTTGAGTTTGCCACCCCCGTTTTTAACCCTACTAAAGTTAAGCTCATTGACAAACTTGAAAAAGTTCAAAGAGTCGCTCTTAAATTAATTTTTCTGCGTTCCAAGGAACTTAAACCCCATTTTAATGCCCCATATGAAGAAAAACTTGAGATGCTCGGTCTAGAGTCGCTTGAATCCCGTCGAAATAAGTATGACCTATGCTTTTTAAATGACTTTTTAAACGGTAATGTTAACTTTAAACTTAACATTACTCTTAGATCGTCTAAAACGCGTGGGTCACAACAAAAACTTGTCCTTCCAAAGGCCCTCAAATCAATCAAGAGAAATTTCTTTTCCTACCGGGCCATTTCAAAATATATAAAACTTCCCAGAAACCTACAGTATACCTGTTCGAAATCCTTTAAGAAAAATCTCCAGGCATTAAAACTCTAATTAAAACTCTAATAATACTTAAAAGAAAGCTACTACTATCACTTAAAACTTGTATATTGTAATTTAATTTAATTTACTTTCACTCACATTTTTGTTGTTTTTTCTTTTTTCCTTTTGTAAATTGTTAGTTTTAGTTTGAGTTGTTCATTTATTTAATTTATCTTGTTTTATTTATCTTGTGTTCGTAATTTTATTTTATTGTTTGTTTATTATTAATGCATCATGCGTTTGGGCATGAATAAATTTATTATTATTATTATAAGTAAAATACTATTTTACGGTATTCCCATTTGCCATTGTCTTGTTTTATTCAAAAAAAACTGCACATGATAAAAAAAAGTATTCCTAGACAGGTCATAAAAAACTTGCCCGGAAACCTTTTGTTTTGTCCTATGTTTTTGTAAGTTAAAATATTTCTAAAATATTCAAAAATCAATGCATTTTAGTAACCGAAACAAAAATGAGAGAAACTGCAAAACAGAAACTGCGAAAAATAATATCTTTTTTTAAAATCTTAGTTTTTTCTTTAAGATAAAATAATTTTGTTTACATTTTTTATTTTTTAATAAAAAAATCGGGTCAAATTAATTGTAAAATTTCTCAGCTTTTTAAACAGCAAAAAAAAGCAAAAACGACTAGCAATTTTGACAGAAAGCATGAATTTATGAAATTTTTAATCTAGAAGATGGTTAAAAATTGTTGAATGTTTTCTAATTTCATTTTCCTCCTTGCTTCGACAATCAACAATTTGTTTATCTTTTAAGAATGATCATTTCTTTTTCTATGCCAGGAATTTAATACTGGAAGCCAGTAAAAATAGCTATATTTCAGGAAGCTTTAATTTAGTTGTGGTCAAAATAATTGCAAAGTTCTTGGAATTTTTTATTGCAAAATTAATAACTTCTGATTCCAAAAACGGTAAAAAAAAACTTACTGAACAGTTCATAAAGACTATCCACTAAACATTTTTTATACTGTTTCTTTAGTTTAAAAAATTCTTAAAAATTCAAAAATCAGCACATCCACGTTGAACAAAAAGTGCGAGAAACTGCAAAAAAAGAAAAAAAACGTGAAAAAATGGAAGAAAAAAAACTGCTGATTTTTGGCTTGATACTCGTAAACAAACGTGTCCCCTTATTTTCAAATTCAAAAGGAATGAATTGATTCGATTTGTGGGTAAAATGGTAAACTTCAACAAAAGCTATATCATAACAAAGTGATACTGTAACTTCAATATTTTAATGTCATATAAAAAACATACTGAAGTTGAAGTCCAACTTCTGTTTTAACTTTTTTTTCAACAACCAAAACCATATCACATTTTTCAGATTAAACAAATCTGCATAAATCCAGAATCTTTGAAGTCAAAAAATTTGTTTTTGAAAAAAAAGCTACAAGCACAACAAAAAAACTCAGACACAAAAAATGAAAGCATCAGTTTTTTCCATTCTTTTTTGTGTTTATCTTACTGTAAGATTCTTACCAAAAATGTTAATTTGTAAATACGACAAACAAAATTTTACAAATTCATGTGACTAAAAGCGTTTTACAAATTCATGTGGCTAAATCATTTACCCAAAAGTAAATGATTTTCAACGCTTTTTTAACTAAACTAAACCAAGTATCTCTAACTTGTTATATACTGTATTTCTCAAGATCAAAAAAACAATACCCAAATTCGCATCAACATTTATTAGAAAAAAACCATAAATAAAAATCAGAGATCACAAATAAAAATCCATATAATTTCAATTTTCAATATTTTCAACATTCTTCAAACTATTTTCAAGTTGCTGCTTGGCATGTTCAATTGCATCTCGTAAGTTATTAACTTTTTCAACTTCACTATGCCATTCTTCATCAAGTTCTTTAATAGTTTTTCCAAGATCAGCTTGTTGTCGCTTTCTTTCTCGATGTATTTCAAATGTTTCTTTCTTGAGCTGAAAAATGATAAAGGATGTTAGCAAATAATCAGTATTAAAAGCAATGTAACATACTTCAGTAGCTTTTCGACTAATATTATCTGCAGCAGTTTTGAGCGCAGTACTTTCTTGTCGATATCCTCCAGCACCATACTTTTGAATCAGAGATAATTGTAGACGTCGATGTTCAGCATACATTAATTGAGCTTCAAATACTTCTATATGCTAAAAATAATAAGATATGTATATGAATTTGTTATAATGGAAGAAGCTTTATTCATTTTGAGTATTAATGTTTTAGTACCACGAAGTAAACTTGATGGAAACAAGAGTTCTAGAATCATGTTCTTAAGCATTCCCTTAGCTTTACTTATGTATTTCAAAAGCATGATGCTGAAACAAATAGTACTAAACCGATTGATACTCAAAATGAATATAGCTTTTTTGAAGCAGCCTCGAGCAAAACAAACCTTGATTAAATCTTGTGGATTATTCTTCTCTAATGTTTCAACATCGAGTACATTGTATCGATTTTCATCAATGACATCCAAAGGCTAAAAGAATCAAATGATTAGAATTCAATCAAACATAACCAAAGTGACACAAACCTGATTATTTCCAACCATTGTAAGCATCTTCTTCATTGCAGGAGTAAGAAATTTATCAGATTCTGTTGGAAAATCTGCTAAATAATCTTTTACTTTTGGGAATCGTTTTAGCTCATCATCAATAAGTTTATTCGCTTCTTGTTTCTGCTCCTTTGAAATTGTTTCATCAAAATATGGCAAAGAATTTGCAACATATTCTTTATCAAGTTTTGCAACAAGTGGTTGATGTTGTGGTGGATGATGTGACATTACTATTGATGAAGGTAGTTGGAGATAATAAATATGAGATGATAAAGATAATAAGATGTAAAAAGTAATAGACGAAATTCAACAAAAATTGGAGAAAAAAAGTTTGCGCAATTTTTTGTTGTTGTGGGTGTTGGCATTGGGAAACATTTTGCCAAAAATAAAATTGAACAAACACAAAAAATTTTTGTCGCAAGAAAAATTACAGTATTCTTTCTTATTTATTTTTTTATTTTACCATTTGTCTTAACATTTTTAACTATAAAATTTGTTTATTACTATGTTAAGTATTAATATTGTCAAAAATCAGATTTTATGGATGGTACTGGTATTTACAAGATTCCCAAATGTGATTTTTGTAAAGCTAAACTGTTTGTTCAACCAAATTGATTCATAAATTTTTATCAACTTTTTATTTAAATAATTAAAAGATAAAAAGCACAAAGCATTTTTTCAATTTTTAAAGCTGAACAATACAAAAAAATTAATTTTTACACTGCAAAGATCTAAAATTCCAGTTACAATTCCAACAACTTTTTATCACAATTCAACTTTAAAAATATATAAATTCATTGCAAAACATAAATAAAATCCGAGCAAATGTAAAATTAAAGATAACACAAAAATAACAATAAAAAATACAAATAAAAAAATCTTAGGCATAAGCAGCAGCAACAATTTACAAAAAATTTTATACACACTTCATTTTTTTCTCTCCTTCTTCAACTTTAAACATTTAAAGTAACAATTTTTCCGCTTTCATTATTTTCTCCAATTTTTGGTAACGTTGGTGATGATGGTGGAGGAGATTTATATGATGGTGGGGGAGATGGAATTGATGTAGGAACAACAATTTTTGTTGGAGATGAAAGATCAATTTCTTCATAGAGTGGTGGCATTGGGGTAAAAGATAGGGATGGAAGAGATTTGACATATGCATCTGTTTGAGCCATTTTATATGGAAGGGAAAGTTGTGTTGGAGGCTGTTGAGCTGCATAAAATCGTTCAAGTAACGTAAATGAAAGAATATTTGACTCAGTTGGAAATGGTTCTATAAATGTTTTATTAGGATTTGATATATCCAATATGCAAATTTTACTTACCTGGTTCTTTCTTACGTGGTAAAACATCAATATGACGTTTGACATTCTTTGCAAAACGTTTTTCGTATGCTTTTCGCATTAAACGAGTTCCAAGAATTATTGAGGTCATAAGGCAGAAGGCAATAACAATTGATAGTGCAATAACGAGCATTTTCTAAAATATGGAAAAAGTTCATAAGGTTTTAATATTGTAATAGTAAAAGTTTTAGGAATCTTAGGATAGTAATCCAAAAAGTGTTACTCTCATCTGATAGTAATCCTAAATGCGTTACTCTCATTTGATAGTAATTTAGAAATGTTACTCTCATTTGATAGTAATCTGAAAAACTGTTACAATGAGAGTAAAACAATTTGCGTTGCTCTCTTTTGATAGTAATAAAGTATAGAAAATTATAAATTACAGTAATCCTAACTAAAGTTTTATTCGTTTTGTCAAAATATTGCTTATAGCTACAGTAATCTCAAACAATAATAATTTTAAAAAAACATACCGTAGCTTTTTTCTTTGCTTTCTTTCTTTCTTTTCAATTAACAATAACAAACAATTTAAACCAAGTATCAGATTCCGTTTGCTAATATTCAGGGTTCAGGGAGCAACAGCAGCAATTATTCAAATTTGTCCGAGTTTTAGAGTTTTACCACTTCAAGGAAAGAAGTAGTTGCAATCGGGCCAAATTTGTGCTTGGGTTTTCCGGCACTCAAATGCCGGGAATTTAATTGGATTCAATTTGACGGTTCTCAGTGTTGAATAAACTAGTCCGGTTTTCGGACTATTAATTATTATTGTTAATAAAAAGGAAGAAGCCGAAGAAGAAGCGACGAACGACGCCAACCTGATTGATATTTGAAAGAAAAACTTTAGACGAAAAAGTTTTTGGTACTTTTTTCGTCAAAGCTTTTTTTGAAATGAAAAAAAGTTAGTTTTGTTTGTTTTTTCGTTGAAGGTTTTTTGTTGAAGGATGAAAAATTGGATATCTGAAAAAGAGGGGGTGAATTTAATTAATGATAGTAGTAATTGGATACATTAATAGTTTAAATTAAACACGAGATAAATTAGTCACGTAAAAATTTCAAATTAAAGTAAATTAAATGTCGGATGAAAAATGATAGTAACAAAAAATCGAAACAATTTGAATTTTTTGTTACTATACAAAAATGATTGTAATCGTTTTTGAAAAATGTTGACCAATTTTTTTAACTATCACATAAAAATTATGTGAAATAATCGTTAATATTTAAAACAAAAAAAATTAAAGGTCATCACTCGGCGGCAGACACGAGACAATTTTAATGCGATTTAAACAAAAATATTAAAAAAGCCACGAAAAAAAATAAAAAATGATGCCCGAAAAAATTAGTATTCAGTTTTTATTGCTGATAAAAATGTGCTTATAATAATTTTCACACTTTTTATTTCCTATCGTAGCGGAAACATTAAGCAAAAATGAACCAAAAAACCGCTTTTAAGAACAAAAAATAAAGAAGATGAAGAACACTGACAAAATAAGTTCCAAATAAAAACTGATACAAAGAAAAACAACAAAAACAAAGGGTAATTAGTTTAGGTAACTTTTTTTCGTTATGATAGTAAACAAAAATGTTGTTTTAGATTAATTTGAAAGTATGAAACTTCAAGAACAAAAATTCATAGTTTTAATCATGCATTTTAACGAAAAACATGACGTAAATTTTTGTTTGCGCAATGAAAAAAATAAAAAACGTGGGAGATCCAAATTTTGTGATGATCAAACCAGCTCCGTCAACGCTATGATATTTGTTAAAAAAAATTGATCTTTGTGATTGATATCAAATATTTGATAGTAACAAAATTTATCAACGTTGTGGATTTTGGATTGCTATCAAATTTGAGAGTAATCAAAAATCTCCAGGATTTCGTGTTACTATCATTATTTTATAATAAACCAAATTGGAAATATTTTTATTTTCCGTTAAGTAAAATATCATCACTAAAAAAAATTGGAAGAAAACCAACAAAAAAAGAGAATAATTCAAAGAATAAAAAGTCTCGGTCAAAAAAATATGGTTAATAAAAAAAGGCCTCCAAAAAAGAGAGAAGTGCCCCCGTAAAAAACAAAAAAACCAAAATAATCGAAAAACAAAAAGTTTCGATTAGTTTTTATATTATATTTTTTTTAATCATTTCATTTAATCAAGTGAGCAGGGCCATGGCCCTTATGAAAAAATGATGGGGGTTTGACACTTTTTTTTGTTTCTCTTTCATAAAAACTAAAAACAACGAGAAAAAAAGATACGTGACTAAAAATGCGAAAAAAAGGAAGGAAAGAAACATAAAAATGGATTTGCATTTTCTCAATATATAATTTTTATACTTCGGTTATAAAAAAATATGTTCGAAGATTAAATCAGAAAAATGTGGGGTTTAATATTTTTTTTACGTCAGAAAAAAAGTTATGGTAAAATTGTACTTTGATTTCTAAAAAATGGGTCGGATGACTTTTATCCAGCAAGTACAAATATTAGTAGTAAACAATGAAACAAAAAATTTAGACGTAAAAATGTGTGATTAAAAAATACAAAAAACATATTCGAGAAATGTTCGGATTTGACGTCATGGGAGCGGAAATGTTGATTTTATGTAAGTGTAAAATGAGTTCAATATTGATTGGTTTTAATAGCATCATAGCACTGACAAATTCTTTTTATTATCAATAATAGGGACTTTTTATTCGAAAACTTTAAGGGATACTGAAATTTGGTTTCCTTTCATTTACAGTATGAAAGAAATCTTAAAAAGCTTTTTATTAGTGATTAATTTTTCATTAGATTACTATCACTGAAAATAACAAATTCAACAATTACTTTTCCCCCTACAGTAACCTTTTGTAAAATTATTCTCACTCAAAAGTCTATCAAAAACCACGAAATTTCGCAACATTCAATCATTCCTTTTTTTATATCAACAAAATTAAACATCCTCGTTTTTAATTCATTAATTCCATTTAAAATAGAAAGATATTTCAAAATCGCGATTGCAAATTGCAATCGTAAGAAAAATTAAATTAATTTTTTGCTGCAAAAAACTCCAAAGAAAAAAAAGTTTTCCATTTTGGGTGCATCGAAAAATTAAAACAACAAAAAAAGAATGAGCCAAAGTTGATCATTACTTTTTGTGGTCAAAAATGTTTAATTAAAAGAAAAAGGAATGATTTCTCATTCAAAAAAATCGAAAGAAACCTTGATTTTAAAAACAAAATTGGAGTTTCTTTGTTTCTAAAATTTAAATTTTGACAAATACACCAAAAACAGCAAAAATGTAATCCAAAAAGAATAAGGTTTTTCCTTTTTTTCTGGCATTTATATACAAATTCATGGCACCTTTTCTACCATCAAAAAAACATCCAGATTGGCATCTGTTTTTAAGATTTTTTGACAACTTTAAATGATAGAAAAATTGCTGCTGCTGCTCCTTTCCAGCAGCAGCTGATGAAAATGCGCGAAGAACGAGACAAACTTGAAATGTGACAAGATTTCTTTCTTTCTCTTTTTTTTTGATTGCATGCATTCTTTATTTTACATAAAAAAAGGAGAAGAAAAATATTTTAGGAATGAGATTTATTGAAGATTTTTGGAAGAGATATATGTTTCGATAAGGGAAAAGAAAAGGATATATTTGTATAATTGAAGAAATGAGAAGCTGCAAAAAGCGGATATATTTTATCAAACAAAGAATACGAAGATCATTGATCATAAAATTTTTCATTAAAGATTTTAATTAAAAATAGTTTCGTTCTTTTATGTTTGTTTTTTGAAGGATTTAATTATAGCTTTTAAGAGTTATAAAAAAGGCAAAAAATATCTTCAATTAAACCCTGTGTTACAGTACAAACATTACAAATTTTTGTTTTCAGAAATTATAAAACATTGTTTAATCCACTTGAAGAAATTATAAATTGTTACCACGAAGCAATTTTTCTTCATGAACTATGTTATAATTAATCTCTAACAAGAATCATTTGTTATCTACAGTAATCTCCGACATTAATTCTTGATAATTACCGTAACTCTTATAATCAGTATAACTACCATAACCTTTATCGTTGATAGTCATCTTAGATAAGGTTTGCAGGAAGCTTCTGTAAATTTCATCCAAGACGATAATTTAATCTTATCGAAAACAGTATCCTCCACAAATTTATTATCAATTATTATGTAAACAATATTAACCACTTCTTCAACGAAGTTTCCCATTGTGGTTTCCCCAAGAAAATAATTAAATATTTTTGGATACTGTATCCTCTGCAAAATCTTTAGTAATAAATTACCAATTAAATCAATCTAAATAGAAGCGCAAATGTACAGTACATCCCCGTTCTTGTAAAATTACAGTTGAAATTTTTAACAATTTTGGCAAACTGTGTATGAACAGAACTCTGATTGCTTTCCTTTTTTATCGTTTTTTTTGTTGTAAATGTTTCTTTCAACACTTTTTTTATCACCACTTTAACAATTGTTCATTTATTAAAGTGTTGATGAATAAAACTCTATAAATTTTTCATCTTTCGCCGCAACCATGGATTCCCTGGATGCTTCTGATGCCTTTTTTTCGGTCTTCTATCAACAAGTTTTACATGAATCCTAAAAGTGCAAAAAAATTCATGAAAAACCTTTTCTCCAAAATTTACATATATTCAATAACCATCATCATTCATTCATTGTTAATGATATGCAATGCTTTTCACTCATCGTCCACGTCAGTCATATCATTTTGTTAAATTCATTGATTGTGAATTCTCTCTCTCTCTCTTCACTCATCATCATCGTTGACGAAAAAAGATGCGGATATGGATTTATGAAGTTGTTTTGCTATGTTGTTTAATGGTTGTATCAAATGTTGCAGCACAAGACTCTATCAACAAGCTACAAACTTATGAAGGTGAACAGAATCTCTTTGCTTTAACACCTGATTGCAAGATTCTTGTAAAGAAAGATTCAAATGCCGCTGATTTTTCAACATATGTTCAAGAGAATGCTAAAGTTGCGTAAGTCTTTTTTATTGATTGGTTGGGGTGGCAAAGTTGTTACAACATTTGTTCACGACAATGGAGGATATAGTTATCTCTTGCCCCCAGGGATGTAGACGACTATCTTCTTGTCGCAATTATTTTTTATCCCTGCAAGTCTTGCGGGTGCTAAACAAGGTCATAACTTATTCCTGATGGTCAAAAAGTGATGCCATCCGTGAAAGCTCGACAGACATAATCGGCAGAACCTCAGTGTTGTGGTCATGTTGGCATCGGCCTTTGAAATCCAAGAGGTTTATCCCTGCTTAAATAAGCTTCTTGAAAGTGTTATTGCTTCTTTGTGGTTGTAGAAGTATACCTCCAAGGGATGGCATTGCCACGGGAATGAGATTACTTGCATATTCATCTTTCACCTCCATTGCTTGAGGGATATATGCAATTTCCAATGAATTGATCACAGGACTTGCAATGCCATAGTTTTGTAACATCTAATACGTATTACCAGAAAACTTAAAGCATCATATCCATATCTTTGGGCATAAAGGGGGGAGTTAAAGTGTGACAAATTAGCATTCTAATACTAATCATTTAATCCTTTTTTAGCAATGGTGAATGTGAAAAGGCTGAACTTCTTCATTTCATTGAAGACGAAACAAAAAGCTCAAATTTATTGGTCTTTCTTCCATTCTCTGATTCAAATGATAAGCCGTACAAGAAGATGAAATTCTATGGTCAAAAGTTGGCAAAAACTGATAATATTGCATTCAAATTTGAAACTATGGATTTATCATATGCTTTACCTGCAAAATGTGGATTTGATCCTGATAATTTCAAAGTTGGCATTGATGTAAATGTTATTTTTATGCTTGTAACATGTGAAAATCATTTGGCTTTTCTTCGTGCTCAAGTTAATTTTGAATATTCGACTGTTTTTGTTCCAAGAGTTCCATTGGTTCATTTTGATAAATTCCCTGCAACAAAATTATTGGAAGCTTCACCATGTGCTGCAAACAAGATTGCATTTGTTCCGTATAGTGGTGAATTGGATAGAGCAGGTGATTCATATATTGTTCGATACTGTGATGCCCTTACTGAAGTAAGCTTCTTTTTTATAGTCCCAAACTGTTATACCGTAACCCAAATGAACATTATCCCTTATAAACTTTCATCTTGTTTTTTAGGATAAAAAGTTTTACTCTTATTCAAGTCAATTACATAATATTAATGCTGTTCCTGAACAAGAATTTGATGTTGAACTTGAAGTTGATAAAATTCCTGCATCTGGAGCTGTTCAAAATTTAATGTTTCTAACTTCTCAAGTTTATGTTATGAAATTTGGTAATAATCAATTTTATACTGGAACTGTTGATGATCGATCTATTGATGAACCAAGAAATTTTATGGAAATTCAAAAATTTGATGAAAATAATCAACAATTCTTTGAATTTGATGCTTCTTCCACAATTGTTATGATGGGACGAGAATATGTTCGAAGTGGATTGAAAGTTGTTACGTAAGTGTTAATTGGATATTTTTACTCTATTCTTATCTTTCTTTTTTTAGTGACGCTGATGGTCAATGGAAAATTCAAAAAGATGATCCTGAATTGAAACCTGATATGGATGTTTCTGTTGAATGTGATATTGAAAAAGAGAAGCGACTTCTTAAAGAATGCGAAGAAGCTTGTGATAGGTGAGTTTAAGATCCATAAAAAGTATATTAATGACATTTCTATTTTTTTAGTATCAAACTTATCCATATTATCATGTATTGCCTTATTGGTCTTGAATTCGCTTTAATGTTGGCAACTGTTGGTGTCTTTGCTTTCTGTGTTGTAACACAACGAAAACGACGTCGTCTTCATCGTGAAAAGAAAGCAATGCGTCGTAAGCATGGTAAACATGGAAAGAAGCATGGAAATAAAAAGAAGAATAAAACTGATAAAGATGATGGTGGTGCTGCAGCAGGAGGAGGTGCTGGTGAAACTTCTAAATCTTCTGAAAAAGAAGTTGGTGCTGGAAAATCTGATGAAAAGAATTCAAAGAAAGCATCCAAAAAAGAATCTGCGGATAACAATGAAACTTCAAAGAAGACAACTGATTTTTATACAATTCCAACTCAATTCCAAGATAAAAGCAAAGATAAAGAATAATTTAATGTGTTTTTATTTATTTGATTAAAATGTATTATAAATAATTTGTATTTAATTGTATTATTATATTGAAGTTCTAAATAAATATTTTAATTTTTATATTTTTGGTGATCAAGGAAATATTTTTCAAGGTTAAATTCTCCTTTTTAGTATTGTTTAAATTTTCAAAGATTAGTTTTGTTTTTGCTGAAAGAAAATAGATTAAACTTAATCAAATCATTAACATTTTTGTAGTTTGAAGTTTTGTGTTCTCCCTTCAATTATTATTAAAATATTTATGGGTTAGAAATAGAATAACATGTTTCGCAAAATTGTCCTTAAATGAAAATCTAAATAAACAAAAGACTTTGATCCTTTGTTTTTGACTAAGTTTTGTCACCTAAAAAAGTATTGATCTATATTTAGAACAGATCAAAGAAAATTACACTAAGATAGTAATAAAAAAAGTTGGTCCTCAGCAAATTATTTATTTCATTTATTGATATCAAAATTGGGTTCTATTTGTTCTATTAATAAAACCTATAACTTTGACGCACATAAAAAAAGAGAATACGTTTTTTTAAAAGTCATACTTTTTCCATCGTAAATAAAAATATTAATAAAAACAAGAACTTTGGGGGCCTCCCTACGGGAGTCCCCCCAAGATCTTTTTTGCAAAAGCAATAAAATTACAATTTTCAAACCCATAAAAATTTCATTATGAACAAACATAGAAATAACTTTGATATATGCAATGTTTGCTGCGGTATGGGTTAAGTACGTCTTATAAAATTTTTATTAGTGAAACTTGTGCTCGTTTAGCGTAACTAAGATAACGTCTGAGATAAAGCCTTAGAACTAAGATAATGACATAAAGTCGCGTAAAGGAGAGAAAATTGTGACTGAGTGTGGTAAGCTACAGTGTAAAGTTGTGAGTATTTATCGGCTTTATTTCGGCTTAAAATCATATATCACATTTATACTTGACACAGACATTCGAGCATAATAATTTTTATGTGCTTCACTAAAACTCATCAAAGAAGACATCGCTGTCACACTTAACACAAATCACTTATTGTATACACAGCAACAATTTTAATATCTATATATCATACATTATTTTCATCATTCTGTCTCTCATTTAAAACCCGACGCTTCCCTAACAAACGATAAACACTTTACACATACAACATTTTACCACTTTATTACAAATAATAGTTACACCAAAAATTTTACATTTTTTTTTGTTTCGTGCAACCCAAAAAATATTCAACAGAAAGTGGAAAAGTCACATTTTTAAAAATTACCTTTTTAACACGCATTATTTATTACTGCACCACCCTAATCCCACAATCACCACATTTTTAAAAATTTCAATCTCGCATTTTATTATCAAAAAGCGATAACAAAACTTATTACTGCACGACCCGGATCTCCGTGGCAGAATCTCCCGACGTCCATGAACGCAACATTTATTCTTTATTACAATCTGATCTGACATTCTCAAAAAACAATGAAACTCCCAAAAAATCCTCATTGTTGCACTTTATATTTTTAACACAAAATACTCAACCAAAAGCATAGTCACATTTTTTAAAATGCCTATATCCATCATTGCCCCCATTTTTCTCTTGGCAAACAAATGAACATGAACATTTTACCGTACTTTTTTTTACCGCTTTACCACAAATTAATTATTACTAAATTACACACTGACAATTCCCAAAAATTTATCAAAAATTTGCTTTGTTTTTCTTTGTTACACTTCCAGCCGACGGGACCCTCAAAAACAGAAACACTCAACAATAAAAACAATTTACCACGTTATTACTTTACCATTTTACCACAAATTACATATTACTGGGTCACTTCAAATTTTTTTATTTTCTTTTATTTATCATTCATACGAAAAACATACAACGAAAATTAAAAACAACACATTTTTTGAAAATTTTAACATTTCAATACATATTACTTATTACTGGACCACAGGTCCTTCCTATTACTAAGACATACCATCATAATTTTAACTCCCATTTATCCACTGTTATCTTCATTTTTTTTTATTTTTAAAACCCCATTTCACAGGCTTCAAATAATAAACAGTTTTTCGTAAAAATCGATTTTACCACATTACTATATTACCACTTTACCTAAAATTAATTATTACTAGTTCATCTTAAAAAACATTTAAATTAAGAATAAACCAAATTTTTTTGTATTTTTCAGTTAAACCAAAAGAATTAAACCAAAATTGAAAGACTAAAAATGTTAAAAATTTTACCACAAATTACTGATTACTACAATACCATCTTAAAATTTTAAAAACGCATTTATCTCCATTATCCAAATTTTTTAATTATTAAAATTCCACCCGAGAAGTCCCCAATAAATCTCAAACACATTACACATAAAACATTTTACAACATTATTGCTTTACCAGTTTACCACAAATTACATATTACTGGGTCAATACAAAAAATTATCTTGGCCTCATTTTGCACTCGAACCCATTTAATTTTACGAAAACAAAAAAATTACACATAAAAAGAAACAAACACTTTTTATAAATTTAAACACAATTACTTATTACTTAACAATCTCATGTTACTGAATCCTTCTTTTTACAAAAATCCAATAATACAAATCAATCAATACATTTCAAAACAAAAAGCATGCGCACTCAACTGCAAAAAAAAAGAAATCTAGGTCAACGCGAGCTTGCAAAAGAAAAGAAATTTTCGTTGCAAGAATTCTGTAAAAATGCAAATTTTCAACAGGCGATATGACCCATTTACCATTTCGTCCGAAAAACAAAGTTAACATATTCGGAATCAGCATAAAAAAATGCATCTGACAGTATCAAAACAATTTCAAAAAAATGGGTACAAAAAACTGACAAACAAACAAACAGACAACACAATCCAATTTAAAAAGGTTGATATCAACAAAAAAAGTTCTGTCAAAGTCACAGTTGTTCAAACTATTCCAACTACAACCGTAGTCAACAAAAAATCTGTCAAAGAATGAGAAAAAGATATTCATCAAAAATTAATGGGATTTTTTGCAAACGATTTTTTTGATTTTTGAGATGAATTTTGCTAAAAATGACAAGATTCTAAAATTTGGGATTGAAAAGAATAAATTAAACAATTATTATCGTCATAGCCAAATTAAGGATTTGACATCTAAAAATTGCGGGTTTTCTTTGATCTTTTTAGGTGATCAAATCTGACTCGTAGAATACAAAAACAAAACACAGAGTGTATTAAATTCAAAACATTTTGTGTTTTGTTGTTGTTCTTCTCTATCAAAAAATAAACGGTTCAAAGTTCAACAGGAACAAAGATCTTGAACAATCATCCAAACTTTTCTTCTGTTCTTTGTGTAATTCTGCTACAATAAATTTTTACACCCATTCTTCGGCCACAAACAATAGAAAGTTTTCCATTTAATTTATTAATCAATCATAAAAAAAGTGAAGGTGTTCTGTCAGTTTTTTTTTATTATTACAAAAATTAACGTTGATTCTTTAACTTTCTGTACTCTGCATAAATTTATGTGTTCTTTGATTTTAGGAATTTAGAAAAAAAAAATTTGGAGGAATATTCATCTCTTTATTATTATTTATCAATTTGAAGCTGACAAAATTAATCACAAAACTTTTGATCAAATAAATGAATTTTTTGTTAGTTTTGATAAAAATACATTTCATAACTTTTTGACATTTGAAGGTTGTCTCGATCACCTTCAATTTTTAGTAATAATTACAGATTGTTAAATTAATGATCGAAAAATATTTGCAAAACTAAAATTTTTGCAGAGATCACAATTTATGCAATTTCAAAAAAAACAGGAAAAATTAGGAACAAAAAAAGAATTAGGAAATAACTGATGAACATTGATAAAATAAGGAAAATAATGTAGAAAATTTAAAGAAATAAAAGTTAGCTTTGCTGATAAAATTGGAATGCTGAAGCAAACAATCAATTTTTGTCAAATAAAAGTTCAAAAGGGCAAAAAAAGGGAAGCAAAATCGATAACAAATTTTTTTAATGGAATCGTTTTTGATGAGGTCTTTAGCGAATATTGATTAATTTAAATTGTCTATATGTTAAACATGTTTCTTTAACAATCTTTGATTTTCTTCTTCAAAAGTTCTTCGACGATTTTGATTTCTTCGAATTCGATTTTCGAAAGTTTCGGTTTCGAGTGTTGGAGGTAAAACTGGCACTCCAAGTGCTCTAACCGAAGATAAAATATCGCGATCGACATTTCTTGTTGGCACATTTGTCGAAGATGTGACAGTCCTTGTTGGGTGTACTGTAGTTCTTTGAGGGGATAAATTATTATGCAAATTTGTTGAAGACATTGTTGGAGATGTTGGAGGTATTGAAGGTATTTGATGCCTATTTGAAATTTCACTTGAATATGGTGGTGGAGGTGGGAGAAGTTGTGGAACATTTCGGCACAAGGCAACTCCAATTTCTTCATCTGCACTAGTATAATACAGTGGATACTGTGGCGGCCGATCCCATGCTCGATCTTCTCTTCGAATATAATTTCCAGAAAGTTGTTCCAAAATTGATGAAACTTCTGAACGAGTAAAAGATGGATAATTTCCATAATGTCCATGTAAAGCTAGTAATTCTTCAATATTTGTGCCCTGAGGGGATGGGCCATTATGGATTGTTATTTGAGGGGATATTGATTGGATAGATGATGCCTGAGGGGATGGTAGGGGAGGAATGGTAATTATGACTGATCTTGGTGGACTATTTTGTACTTGTTGATTATTATTGATAATTGGAATCCAATTTCGATTTGAAAAAGTTGAAAATGCTCTTTGCCGGATTTCATCTTGAGCTTCCAGAAGTCTTGCAGCTTCTTCCGATGGATCAGGAGAATATAAGCTACTGCTATTCGATGATGAACTTGGATTTGACCAAAAAGTTCCAAATCGATTCCTTCCTTCTTGTGCTTGATTACTGTAATTGTATCTTCTCCTTCCTCCAGGATTATGCAAATTTTCGACGCATTTAAAACATTGAAAACATAAACATTGCAAACATCCAAAAATCACTATCAAAATTCCAAAAATCCAAACTATTAATCCGCTGTAATCTGGGAATTTAAAATTAAGATTTGATAAATCCAAAGTTATATTTATGACTGGTAAAGAATGGTTTCGATGTGGTCCGGCCGAAATTGGTGGTTCAGTTTCTGATGTTTCTGGAGTCGGATCATCAGAAGAAGTAGAATGATATTTGCATGGAAATGCAAATTTGTCAAGGCATGCTGCCATCTTCCATTTTCCTGTTGTTAAACTTACAACAACACAATTACCAATTGATGGATCATTGTCTGCAAGAATTTTTACAGTAATATTTTTGTTATGATTTTTGTAAGTTTAATTACGGTAATATTTTACCTTAACTTTAAAAATATTTAAAAAAAACTTAAAGAATAATTTCAGTAATTTTGTTTTTATTACTGTATTTTATCCCCAAAATACTGGATCAGTAATATTTGTAAATGGTATATTAATAATTACTAATACCACCGTAATTGTTCCAACTGTTAAGGTTTACGGTAATTACAGTAATAAGCTAATGTAATAAAATTTTTTACTTACGTGGATCCCAGTTTTGATAATTTCCAAGTTCTGTGCCATCATCACAGACAAGTGTGCTTGTCAGATTATGACATCCAAGCCAAAAATAATATTCATTATAAAGCTGCTTCAAAATTAATGCCGTCGCTAAAAATTATGCAAATTAATTAAAAAATGCCTAAAACAAATTCTGTCCAACTACGGCAATCGATCATGCCATGGCATTTTCCTCCTTAAAGAGACAGAAGTTATGCATGAAAATGCCTAAAATAGGCTTTTTTCAACTACGGCAATGCCATGGCATTTGCTTTTCTGAACTAAACATGTCTTTAATTAATAACTTACTAGTAATAGAGATATCTTTTAAATTATTATTAATTCCAGGAATGAATCCATTTGAAATTTTACAAGCTCGACTTGCTTCAAAATAACTCATTTTATTATGTACAATTTTATAGCAAGGTCGTTCACTTAAATCATTATCCATAATTGCTTCAGTCCCCTTAGGGCATTTAATTCTTGCTTTCTCTAGGGCATTTCCAAAAGCAACTATAAAATAGAAGATTGCAAAAATGATTGAAATTTTAAAGAACATTGAAAAATCTGCATAAAAACTATTGTCCATTTGGGTGTGAAAAGGAAAATATGCAAATAAATGAAAAAAGTTTTTTAAAGGACAATTTTTGAATGGATTCTTTTTTTTGATTGATAAGAAAAATGATAGAAGCAAATGTAATAAAAAAAATATGTATGTAAATTGGAGGAGGAGGAGGTGGTAAATTAAGCTGCTTAAATGAAAGGGCAGAAAAGAGGATTTTTGAAGCAAGCTAAACAAAAAACTTTTAAAACTTCGCAAGTTAAAGAATTAATGGGTAAATAATTAGTTGTTTTAGGAGGCGATAATCGGCTTTTGATGTGGTTAAAATAATGAATGATATCATTTAAAATAATTTTTTGAGCAAAAAGTGATAACATTTTTTTCTTGGACTTAAATTTTTTTGGACTTTGTTTTCTTGCGGTTAAAAAAACATGGAAGAAGTGATATCAAAAATAAAGATAATTTTCGATATTGAAAATTAGAATTAAAGGAGATTAAAATTATTTTGGTTGTTTTACGTCATTTTTTAGAGTAACAAATTGATGTTTAACGTTGGTTATTTGCTAGAAAAAATGAGAAAAAATTTGCATAATATTAGCTGTATTGACATTTTTATGCCATTTTAAGGCATTGAATTGATGAAAGGATTCTATTGAAAACAGGGGCAATTTTTTGCATTTTTTTGTCCATTATTCCCTCTTCTATCCATTAAAATGATGACCAAAATGCCCTCAAAGAACCAATCTTTGAACGAATTGTGATAACATTCGTTTCTTTATGTTTCAAGTATCTCAAGAATGCAAAAAAACAAGAAGCACAAGAAATCATAACACAAATTTTTTATCATTTTATCAATAAAAAAGGACAGAAAAAGATAAGAATTGGAAATTGCATATAATTACTTAAGGCCTTGTCTGATCTTCTTCAATTCAAACATGTTCAAGAGTCTTAAGTCAAGATCTTGATTATTTCGAACTTTTAATAATTGTCATCAAAGTTCTAGATTTATAGTTTTGTCACATTTTTCATGTTACAAAACAGTAATATAACAAAATGTTAAAAAGGGATAATATAAAATAATGTTATTTTGTATTGATAAAGACACAAAATTGATCCAAGTCAATTTTAAGAATGACGAATAAGTCAAAGTTCTTTTCAAGCAATAAAAAATGAACCACATCATGTATGATAATTTTGACCTGTGATCTTTTCAGGGTGTGTCAAATGATGGGGTCATTAAAATTTTAATTGAGTTACTTGTGTTTATTTTTATTGGGTCATTAAAGATGGTAATGATATATTTAGGCTTGACTTGGTTTTTTCTAGATACTTTTTAAGTTAATGAAAAGTAATAAATTTTTGATAACGATAACAAATATTTTTGGCACCAATTTGTCATTGTTTTGATTAAAGCATGAAAATGGAACACTTTTTGTTTCTAAAAAGATGCAAAAAGTGCATTGACTTTTTTGCATCATAAAAAAAATTCTGAGTTGTGACTTCAGAAGGCTCGAAATTTTCCGGCTTCCGAATCTCGAGGTCCTGGCACGAACGAAAAAAATTTCCGAGACATAAAATGTAGCCGTGATCGAGGGCTTTTTGCTGATGCAAATTTGTTGAAACTTTTGTGACTATTGTTTTTTACTTTTTCAAGGCAACTTTCTTTTGGTTGATACACAATTGAAAGCTTCATTTTTGTTTATATTACAGTATACTCAAGCTTGCAAAATAATGACAAAAAAATCTTGGTTTTTTATGAAAAATGCCTGGAGAAATCTTTTTGTATTATTTTTATAAATCCATCATCTTTAAAAAACCTAATAAAGATCCTTTTTCTTTTGTTATTTCTCCAAAAAACGAAAACCATAAAAATGTCATTCTTTTGTTGTTTTTTAGAAATCTTTTTCTTTGAAATTTTTGGACACAAAAGAAAAATATCAAGTTTTTCCGTAAAAATGATATTTATGATTTTATTTTTTTAACTTCCATGACAACACCAAAATCATCAGAAACATCCTACACAAAAAATACGTTTAAGAAATAAAAGGGCCATATTTTAAAAGACGCAAAATATTACTGTAATAATCAAAATATTTGTCGAAGGTATAAAAAATTACTAGAAGCATAAATTAGATATTGGTATTTAAATTAAAGTTAAATATTACCGATTGCTAGCAAATTAAAGGTTTTGATATTTTAGCAGTTCTAAAACAAAATTTTATCCCCCATTTAATTAATCTTTGATTATTACTACAGTAATATAGTAAACATTTGTGAAATTGATTCCTTTGATCTTTTATCTTTAAAATAATTCTAACTTGGATTTTTTATTTTTTTTTGATGATTTTGGCGTTGTCATGGAAGTTTGAAAAAATAAAATTCAAAAACATCAAAGAAAATTTTTTTTAAAAAACTAACAAAAGAATGACATTTTTTATGGGATTTTTTTTAAAAGAAAAATATTAAAAAGATGTTTCTGGAAATGAACAAAGAAATACAGTTTTTATTTTTTTTTTAAAAAAATGATGGATTTATAAAAATATTACAAAGAGATTTTTCTGGACATTTTTTTGTTAAAAAACAAAACTATGATTTTATTTATCATTCTTTTGTAAGCTTATGGATACTGTAATATTATTTAAAAAACATCAAAGAAAGAGTTTCTAAAAAACGACAAAAAGAATGGCTTTTTTTATGGGGCTAAAAATATAATATTACAACGAGATTTCTGTTTTTGATGATTTCATGAATACAAAGAAAACATTTCTTTGCAAGGATACTGTAATAATTGTATGTAGAAATCGCATGTGTAAAAAATTATGAAAATTATTTGTCATTCTTGTTCAAGCTTAATAATACTCATAATAAAGTTTTATTAGGGTAAAAGAAATCATCGAAGAATGGTTTTTGAAAGCTCAAAATCGGCAAAAAAATAAAGCCAACTAAATCATATAATTTTGAAAAGCTAAACCTCAAAACAACAGCCGCTACCTTTCAATTAATTTCATTATTTTTATAATCGAATGAATCGATGGAGCTATATCTTCTAAATCTTTAAAATATTTCTGTTCGACACCAAAATCTGTTTTACCTTCCCTCCACACAATGATATTCTTTGTAAAAAGAAACGGCAAAAACACATTTCAGCTAGCCCTATTTTTATTTTTGATGATATCGCTTAACCAAAGGTATCCCCATATTTCTTTGGATGTCCTTTATCTAATTTTACAAGTTATAATCGATTAATTTAACAGAAACGGATTCGCAAAAAAAAGAAGAAGCCGAATCGTGATTTTTTTTTCATTGCCGACCATTTCTGGTTCCTTTTTTCCAACGTTTGGAATCACTGTGTCCAAATACTTAAGCAAAGTAAAGCACAAATGTTTTCCAGCAATAATGTAAGGAGAGTTCGTCATAATGGGTCAAGAAAATTGTGGTTTTACAATTTTTATCTGGAATTACATAATTTGTTTAAATCTTTTAAGGATGTATTTATTTTGATTTATTAAACGAAAAAATAGACATGATATTGAAATAAATTTTGTTTCATGTAATACTTCAATGCATGTTAGGTGTTAATTTGCATAAAAATTATATTTATTCTATAAAGTCTTTATTATGGTTTATACGCACTTGCCCGACAGATTTGCAAACGTTTGTTATTTTTTTGATTTTGATCCACACTTGCCCGACTCTGGCAAAAGATCTTTGAATGCCATGTGTAAAAAACAAAACGTTTGCAAATGTTTAAATTTTGGCTAAATAAACTTACGGTAGTTGTTTTTTAACTTTAAATTTTATTTTTTTTCTTTTAAAATAATTACGAACGTATCCTCATTATTGCTGTAAGGGCTTCCACAAATTTTAGATTACTTTTTGAATAATATATAGTTTGTGGATAATACAACACATTAATATATGTTTTTTATATCACAATGCAATATTATAAGTGATGTTAACACCAAAAAAATTTACAATTTTTCACAATTGATGCTTTAAAGTCTTCCTAATTTCTTTAAACATTTATCAAAAATTAACACAAACATTTATGTTCAAGTAATTAAGTTTAGTTTTTACATCTTTGCAAAAGTCTTAAAACAATTATGCCATAATACAAACTTTTTAATCAATGTTTGCATTTAGGACAATAATATTAAAGTTTTTGATAATCACAGATGAAAAATATCTGCTTGCATTTTACAGATATAACTTATTAAATTAAGTTACGTACGTTACAAAGACACCAATAAGAAGGGAAATAGTAATAACAATTCATCAATACGTTATATACCATAATTGTGTTTGCCACGTGTTATCTATTTAGACTGTAAAATTTCTTTTAAAACATAAAACATGAATTAATTGTTGGTGACAATAACTGAACCAACTTTCTCTTATAGTTAATAAAAAAAATTTTATTTATTGTCGCCATAATAAATAAAAAAATTATTTATTATCAGCAAACTTTAAATAAAAAGAGTCACAGTAAGCTTATCTATCCTAAATTTAAACGTTTGCAAACGTTTTGATTTTTACACATGGCATTCAAAGACCTTTTGCCAGAGTCGGGCAAGTGTGGACCAAAATCAAAAAAATAACAAACGTTTGCAAATCTGTCGGGCAAGTGCGTAAAAGCCTTTATTATGTCACAATTTGTCAAAATTTCAAAAAATATATCAAAAAAGCAAAATACAAAGCAAACAATGTAAAAAAAAGAAAGAAATAGTATTCAAACATTTAGTAAAATTCACTGCCATTCCCGAATGAGATCCTGAAGTCGAACAATTGAGCAAATGCCGGTTTTTGGATTAAATGTATTATTCGTAAAAGCTGGAAAAGATTGGCACCATGCTTCCTGAAAATTTTTGAATGAATTACTTTTCAATAAAATAAAAGTTTTTTAAAGTTTTTTGTAACCTGGAAAATGAATTGAGAAGAAGTAAAAATATCAACTAATATGAAACAAAAATTTTTAAATTGAAATTAATTGCTTTTTGAAATTGGGGAAAGGGGAAATACTTACTCCTCCATTTGTTCCTTCACAATGGTCATTTACTTCTGTCATTTGATAAGGACAATTTTTTACATTATAATTATAATAATACATTCCAAAAATAATTTTTGAATCAAGAAAAGAAGGGGCTCCATTTAAATCCGTTCCATTACTGAGATCAAGTAAATAATCAGTGGTTTTACCAGTTTTAATTACATGTGTAAATGGAGGTATCAGTAACATATATTTATTTTCCGATTCTTCTCGAATGCCTACACAGGATAATGTTACACACCAATTAACTGCCAATTCCAAAGACCAAGAATACATTGGTTTTGCTGCTAATTGGTGACATTGCAATTTAATAAAAGTATAATTTTTGCATGATGAAATTGCAACCAAAGCAAAGAAAAAAACAGCTTGGAAAGTGAACATACTTTTTTAACTTTTTTAATCCTGAATCAATTTAATCCTGAAATGACAGAATGAAGAAAATAAAGCAGATGAAAAAACTTTTTATAAAGAGAAGCAATCATCCCGCCCCCTTGAAAACTGTTTCCCGGCAACATGCTTTCAAAAAAATAGTCATATTTGTACATTGTTCATTTTTTCTTAGTTTACAGTAATCATAAACTGGAGGAAAATTGTAACAGATGACTTTAGTAGTTTTAACTTTACTGGGGATAATGTTAACGACTTATGTTTTGATTCAATGAAAAACAAAACCGAAAAAGAGAATTATGTGGCATTACTTCGATCATGATCCATAATTACCGTATACTGTATCATTGACAGTGTCTCCACGGTTCCGTTCAGGAATGTCCGTTCTTCCGTTCCGTTCCCGTTTTGGAACGGAACGTATACCCGTTCCTCCTTTTAAGAACGGAACTAGTTCCTTTTGAGATTTTAGATGTTCCATTCTTTTACATGTTTTTGCTGTTTTTCACCATTAATTTGGGTACAAAATTGTGACTTAAGAATTGCAAAAACTTTAATCTAATTTTCATTGCTATTTTTTAATAAAAGTAATCTTTTTGCAACCCAAAAATATCTCATATTGCTTTTTATGGTGAAATAAAAACCTTGTCCTTTAAAATTTTTGCACCTCTGAAAACCAAAAATACAGTATTTTGCAAGAACGGAAACGGGAACGTATACCCGTTCCTGAATTTCGGAATGGAACGGACGGGAACGGATAAAGCTGGAGAAGGAACGGAACGGTACACGTTCCAAAAAAGTGGAACTTTGGAGACACTGATCATTGATAATTTTTATATGTTACAGTAATCTGAGCTACAGTATGAAAAGTACATAAAAATCGTTTTTAAAATTGATCTGTGATGAACAAAAAGTGTTGGTTAGAAATCTACAGTAAATTTACAGAAATCTATTTTAGGTTAGGAAAAAATACTTGTTTGAACATGGATCAAAAAATATTTTAACGTTACAGTATTACAGTATCATAAGTAGACAAGCTACTTTAAAGAAATAAGAATTTTGCTTTAAACATTTTGCTCCAAATGTTAAATAATTTTTAAAAACATCCTATTCATCAAACTTTTTTTTATTGTAATAATTTTTAAAATTTTAAAAATTTAACGGAAAAGCGAAATTATTGTTACATTATTTAGTTCAGGAAAAACAATCCGTCTTGAAAAATATTTTGTCCTGGTTACATTGCTGTTATAACAACCAGGATGAAAAAACTGTTGCCATGAGCTGTTTTTTTTAATGTTGAATATAAAAGAAATTTCATTCTCCTTGAAAAGTATCAGTTCTTCATTTTTTCGTCTTTAAAAATGAGACTGCTGCTGCTTTTGCTATTTTTTGGATATTCTTTTGCTCAATTTGAATATGAGCAATACTTAAATTTAGCGACAGAAAATAACTGGCCCAAAGATGAAGGTATGATAGACTTTTAAAATTTCAAGTAAAAATAAACTACGTAAATTAATGATCTTTTAGCCAATTATAAAGCTTTTCTCGATTACTGTAACAATGCATCATCCCCACAAATAACTGAACCAGAAGATACCGTTTTTACAAGTAAGTTTTTTTAAAAGAACAATTTGATCCAAAGACCTGGATAGGTTTTGATTTTTGAAGATTCGAAAAAAAAAATCGCTAAAGAAAATTTGCATAAATTGAAAAAGCCCGATAAAAATGCCGGGCGGTTACTAGATGCTTTTTTTGTCAGGTTTTGACGAATGCTTAATTTAAGTCTGCAAAAAAAAGACGGCAAAGGCACCGTTTTTACAAATCAAAGTTAATAGGGGTTTTTTTTCTATTTGCATAAGGAGATACCAATTTGCTGCATATTTTTAAATTACAGTCGAACCTCGGTCTTAAAACCCTCAATTTTACGTCCACCTCGATTTTAGGTCTTTTTTTACGGTCCCTTGAAAGACGTAAAATCGAGGTTCGACTGTATCTCTTTTGGTGCATAAAAACTTTTTTCTCATATACCGTTTTCTCTATTTTACGCTAATTAAAAACAAATTTCGGCTTTAAAAAAGAAAAAAAACTTTATACAGTATTATCGTTTTTTTTTAATTTTTTCAACATCTAAAATATTCCAGGAGATGATTGTCTATTAATAAGTACAACTCAACAACCAACAAAATTGAGTCCAACAATGAAATCTGATCGAGAATTAATTAATAGAGGAAATGATTTTTATAATTTTGTTACTACTGATAATGAAGTTTATGATTGTCCAAAGATAACTGCTCTTCCAAGTACAACAATCCTCAATGAAACTAACAGTGATTGCGATGATTGCCTCAGTCAAACTTCTCCTTCAACTTCCTCTTCACTTTCAACTACTTCAGTAACAAAAAGTACTTCAACACAAACTTCAACCCTCGAAAAAGCAACAACTTCAGCTCCAACTTTGAGCACTGAAAGTTCCATGACATCTGAAACTTCTAAACCGACTGAAATACAAGATTTTGAATCATCAAGCATTAATCCATCTACTGAATCGCATCAAACTACAACAGAATCCCATCAAGAAAGCACTGAAAATTTTGAAAGTTCAACAACGGCAAAAATTGAAACTTCGACAAAACCAACATTTGTTTCTACAAAAATCCCTTCGAGCACAACAAAAACCGAAACAGTTGTGCCTTCTTCTACCCATAAACCCTCGACAACTATAAAACCTACAACAACAACAACAACAACAACAACGACTAAAAGTAGTACTTCCTCACCACAACGACAAGCTACTTCGACACCAAAAATTAAAACTTCAACAAAAATAGCAACTTCACAAACTTCTGCAAAGTCCACAAAATTTGAAACAACAAAACAAAGCACTTCAACAATACCAACCACCGCAACAAAATCTTCACCATCTTCCACTTCTTCAGCTACAACTACTCAAACAACTACTATAAGATCATCGACCCCAAAAATGCCAGAAACTACACTTTCGGAAATTGTTAAAACAACAGAAGATCAATCTTCAACAACGTCTGCATCAACAAAATCAAGTGTTCTGGACACAAGCAAAACTTCAGTTAAAAGCATTCCAGAACATTCAACAATTCAAGCAAGTGATGCAACAAGCACAATGGCACAAGATGAAACTCCAACAAGCACTGCTTCTGTTACAGTAACGACTTCAAGAAATGAAAAAGCTTCAACTACAGTAACTGAAGGCAGTTCAACAATGTTTGATGAATCACCTTCATCAACTACTTCAACAACAAGTGAATACAGTATATCAACAAAAACAACCGCTAATGAAAAAAGTATATCTTCCGCAACACCAACTACAGTAACTGAACCATTGCCACAAGGCCTAACAACATCATTAAAATCAGAAAGTACAACAATGCGTGGTCATCTTCAAACTGATACACCAACACCAGCTGCAAGTACTACGCCTAAAAATTATCAAACCACAACTCCAGATAAAACACCTTCTTCAACAACTTTACAACTTCCATCTTCAACTACGAAAGAAAACGATGTTGAAAGTCTTGGGACAACAACAGTACAAAATGATAAAATTTTAACTACTACTTCAGAAGTAGATAAATTGCCTTCAACTACCATAATCCTAGGTACAACAACAACCCCTGGAATGGAAGCAACTTCATCTACCAAAATCCAAACATCAATTGGAACAAGCTCTTCAACAACAGTTTTGGCAACAAAAACAATTACAGATGATTTAAAAGTTGAAATCAGTACATCAACAACTACAGTACCTGAAAGTTCAATTGCTTCTGATACCGATACAACAATTATTACGACAACAATCCCCGATACATCAGATGACGAAAATAAAGTTTCAAGTTCAGGAAGTTCAAGAACCACTACTGCAACGACAAAAATGCCACCAACAACTCTGCCTGAATTAGAAACAACAAAAAGTGTTGATTCTACACATGAATCAAAAAATACAAGATCTTCTGATTTAGAAACCACAGCATCTGAAAGTACATCCTTCACCACTACAATAACTACAGTATCCAGTCGTACTGGAAATGAAAATGCTCCAACTTCATCACTTCCAAAAACCACTCCAACATTGGAGGGAAGTACTTCTTCAACATCAACAACTACAGTATCCCAAACTACAAGTGAAAAATCATCAACATCTACAGTAACCTCAACCACAATTGAAGATGAAAGCAGTTCGACATTTGGTGACGAAACTTCAACAGAATCGATGAAACCAACAACAACAACAATTTCATCCAGTACAGTAGAAGATAAAACAACTTCATCAAAAATGACAACTGAAAAGGTTACTGTATCCTCAAAAGCATCAACTTCTTCATCAACTTCTGCTTCTGAAAGTGGAAAAAGTACTGGTACATCATCTGAAGAAAAAATGTCATCTACTAAAGCTGATTCTGGTGAATCATCAACAACAATTGCTGATTATGGTTCATCATCAACAATAACATTAACTTCAAAATCAACGAAATCTGTCACACAATCAACTGTACAATCTACTGAATCAACAACAACTTCATCATCATCGACACCACCACCACCAACACGAAAAACTACAAGAAATCGTCCAACTTCCACTTCCACCAAATCTCCAATTTGCAATTCTACATGCCCTCCAGGCTTTACTGAAGCTCAAAATGCTTGTTTCAAATTCATTAATCCAAATACCACCGCAGGAGTTTACTTTGATGATTTTTTAAATACCTGTACTTCAATGAAGGGTGTAATTGCTTCCCTATCAGATTATGCAAATTTGAAAAATGTTAAAACTTTTAAAGCAATGACGTAAGTTGAAATTTATAAAAAAGTCAAAATATGCAAATTTTATAAAAAAATTTAAGAAATTCACAAAATCCAAAACCTTCAATGGTTTTTGTAAATGCCGTGCCATCAAAGTATTTCCGTAGAACCCAAATTGTTCCCGTCATTGAACTCGACAATTATTCATATGCAAATTTCCAAGTCATTGGATTATCTGCTACGGAGAAATATCCCAACGTTTCAGTGATTTGTCGAGTTGGAAGTAAGTTTTAGATTAATTATGCAAATTTTTGGTAACAATTTTTTTAGAACATTGTCAAGCTTATACATGCCCAGTTATGGAATATTTCATTCCACCAACAGCAAAATATCTTGCAGCTGATGTCCAAGTTAACGCAGCTTTGAAAGCTGGTGAAAAGTTGAATGTTCTATGTACAGCAACGCCAATTCGGACCTTTGAAGTTAAATGTGATCCTCGGGGATTCTTACTTCCTGATAGTTCATTCATTACATGTGATGGTAAGTTGCATCATTTTTAATTTAGAGAATACTGATAACTGAGCTTTGGTATGTCCCAACCATGGCTGAAAATATAAAAAGGCCTGCGGGTTCGGATTTGGGAAAAAACTGTCAAAGGTAACCGGGTTACCGTAACCGTAACCCACATTAAAATGAACAGCATCGAGAAAAACCTGTCAAAAAAGGGCCAACCTGGGTATGACCAAATATTTCCGAACCGGGCTTAGATTTTTGGAATTTGAAAAAAATGCCTAAGGGCAACAATACGAAAAGAAATGCAATCAAGAAATCATAAAATTTCGGGGCCGGCCTTTTTTAACCAACCAGGACACTTATAAGTAGACCCCAATGGCATGTCTAATAACACCAAAATTTTAGCTAAAAATGTAATCAAATCCGAGCCTGATGGACCTGTAAAAAGCTGTGCCGAATGTGATAAGCTCCAAACTGCTTCATGTCAACCCCTTCCATCTGGAGAATTTTACTGTAATTGCAAAGAATTATATCAAGGCAAAACATGTACATACCCCTTCAATGCATGTGAAAATGTTACCTGTGAAAATGGTGGAATATGCATTAACAGATTTACTTATGGTTTTTGTCAATGTGATCCCGAATATTTTGGATCTGTTTGCCAATATGAATTTTATGGTTCATATGAAGCTTGGGTAATGCGGGCCATGGCATATACCGTTACAGCGGTTGTAGCTGCCGAACAAGCTATTCGCACCAAGAAACAACTTACCCCTTCAGCACCTGGACGATTTGGAACAGTATGCTAATTTAAAAATGAGGGACTTCAGCAGAATTTCAAGATGGCCCAAGGGCACTTTCACGGCTAGTGCAACTTTTTCTTAGCACGAAAATTACTAGAGAGATTTCCAAAATGTTGACATCAAAAAATAGAAATCTCTCTAGTATTTTTCGTGCTAAGAAAAAGTTGCAACAGCCGTGCACTTGTACTCTTCAAAAAAATATCCTTTGATTATTATAGCCTTCGGCAAAAGATCAAAGGCGGCCCCTTAGAAATGTTTTTGCCTTTTCTGAAACAAAATTCTGTTGATGTCCTTGTTTACGGATATTTCGCTGACAAACATTTTGTCAAAAAATTTTTGTCCTGGGTTTTTTGGAAGATGTCCCATGTCCCAAAAAACCAAGACAAATGTTTAGGCAAAATATCCATGAAGTCATAATTAATTCTTATTTATTGATTGAAAACCTTTCAGCTTCCAACAGAAGTTGCAAAATTTTATTCAGCAATTTTTGGAGCACTGGCACTCATGTTCAGAATCATGTTTGAATTTCCCGATTCTGAATCCTTGGCAGATCAAACTCAATGTGGTACAACTTTTGTCATCACAATGTCTTTGGCATTTTGTTCCTTAACTGCAATGGCCGCTGAATCAGTAATTGCCCTTGGGGTTGTAGTTAATTCCACAACAAATTGCTTTGCTGGACATTATCGTGACAGAAAAAATTGTGTTGATAACTGGGTACGCAAATTTAATTTTATGCAAATTTTTAAGATTTTTGGCATTTTATAGAGATTCACAATGTTTTATGCAACCTTTTCAATTGTGCCTTTTGTGATCCTTTGTGTTTTCTCATCGGATATGGTAACCCCACATAGTTGTATTGGCGTTCTGCCATTCCCAGATTTTCCTGAAGAACAACAATTTGCCGGCCTTGGATTGGTTGCCCTTATGAGCATTTATACACTTGTACCATTTGGACTTGCTATGATTGCAAAACATTATCTGTAAGTTAAAATCATGAAAGACAATTCGAAAAATTATGCAAATTTGATCACAAAAAACTTTTATACATCAGTTCCAAAAATTTATGTAAATTTTTTTGATCATAGTGTTTATATATATCAATCTCTAAAATTATGCAAATTTAATGGTGATTTTATCACTTTTATATCACTATCCTAAAATAAATGCAAATTTTTAAGCGATCATAAAACTTAATCAATCCCAAAAATTACGCAATTTTTATAAGTAATCGCAATATTTTTATTAATTAGTCTAAAAAATTATTCAAATTCAAATTTTACAGTGATTAAAAAACTATACAAACCAGTTGCAAAAAAATATTCAAATTTATATTAGTATTCATAAAATTTTTAAAAATGAGTCTATAAAATTATGCAAATTTTTTAGTGATCACAATATCTTTGCAACACGCCGACGATATGATGCTGATCTCGTTGATCCAACGGCATATGGACGCGAAATTTTGCCAATTGAATTAAATGTTCGATATTATTTGTTGGCATTGAAGCCTGTCTTTTTCACAATTGCATGGTTCTCTTTTATAACGGCAGCCGAAAAAATGGCCTGGTGGGCTACATGGTTGGCCACAATCTGCAGTGGCATTTATGGCATCATCAGTTTCTTTCAAAATCAATTAACCGTTTATGAAGCAAGTTTAAGCAATTTCATGAAACAAATTATGCAAATTTTTAGAATCTTGATGCCACAATTGTTAGAGCAATGAATTGGCTGCCAAAAAAATATGCACCTAATTACAATTACATCACTCTTCGGACCAGAAATGATTACCTCAAAGTCAGAAATCCAGAAAAGTTTGAAAAAGAACAAAATGAAAAGGTAACATAAAAAATTATAGCTAAAATGCTTTATGCAAATTTTTTAGCTTAATGGTGGACCAGTTGTTCAATTTCCAATTCCATTTGATCAGAATCTTGAAAGATTAATGAAAACTGATAAACCTGTAAGTTTTTGTTCAGCTCATAGACCCTCTTCCGCAATCATAAAAATCCTTTGATCTTTTACCGCTTTCGGCAAAAGATTAAAGGCGGCCACCCTTGAATTTAATTTTTGTCCCCTTTGAAAATTAAAATGTCCCTGCCTTTCTTGGTTCAACATACCCAAAATGTAAAATTATGCAAATTTTTGATAACATATGAAACCACAAATTTCAGGGTGTTCTAAATAAAACTGCATTTTTCAAACTTGTTCCAACTGGTTTGCATAAAATTGTTATCAAAAAATGGAAGCTACAGTATCTTCGACTTCGAGCTGCTGGTCATTCTCAAGGCGCAGCAATGCGTTTAATTTGGTGGGACATTCAAAATGAACAACCTGCAACTCCGCTAATCCCTTTTACAACTTTCATTCGAATGTTTATAAATTTTTGGGATAATTGTCGACATTGGGATCGCCTCGATGATTTGGATATAAGATCAAAGGTAAGAAGAACTAGCAATTATGCAAATTTTTCATAATAATGTGTTTATGAAAAATTTGCATAAAAAACTAAAAATTATAAACTACTGTATCCATGAATATTAGAAACTTTTCAAAATATGTTTTATGCAAATTTCTTTTGATATGCTCCAAGGGCATGTGTTTCAAATCTATTTTTAATTTCTGAAAAAAAGTTCCAAAAATATAACCCTAAAAAATAGCATGTTCAGAAACTATGCAAATTTTTCTTTATTATAATTGTTAAAAGTTACATACTACAGTATCCATGCATTTTAGAAAGTCCTTCAACGTGGTGTTGAAATGCTCGAAATCAAACCTTTAGCCAGAATTGAAATCGCTAAGGTTTTGAATTCCACAAAAAATCGAAATGTCAAATTTTTCCGGGATGATCCACTCATGAATTTTACCCAACAACAAGCGGCGTATGATCGACTCGAAAGAATTTGCAAATCATTTACCCCGGAAGATTTGGAAAAAGGTACATAAACAAAGTTATGCAAATTTTTTAACAAAAATCTATTTTTAGATGAAATTGAAACAATGGCATATGTTCAAAAATATTTTTATTATTGCAGAATTCGTCGAAGTCATTTAACTAAAAGGGTTCTTGATAATCGTCGACGAACTGTTCATGATTTTCTTTTGGATGAAAGAAGACCGAATTTTGTTGGACCTCGAACATATGAAAATCAAATCCCTCCTGGAATTACTTATCTTGAACATACAGCTTATTACTGGGAGGTAATATTGAAAACATATTTTTGAAGGTGTTTTGTATTAAGACAACTATGCGAATAAAAAATTTGCATAATGGTTGTCAAAAAGTGAACACGTCCTTTTTAAACCTTAACGAATAAGCCTTAAAAAACTAAAAGTACAGTGTTGCAATTTTGTCTCAAAAAATTTGCATATTTAGCCCTTTCTTTAATTAAAAAATTTGCATATATTAATTTTCTGTATGCGGCTAAAAATGGCATGTTTGAAATTTGATACACCAAAAAAATTGACTATTTAGCCTTTTTTTTAATTAAAAAATTTGCATATATTAATTTTCCGTATGCAGCTAAAAATGGCATGTTTGAAATTTGATACCCCATAAAATTTGCATATTCGATCACAATATTAATAGTTCTCAATTTTAGTTCTTAAATTATGAAACATGGAAGCGACTTCGAATTCAAGCAAAATACATTTCTTTGAATGTTGAACTTCGATATGGTAAATTTTTGTTACCAAAAAATAAAAAAAGATTACTGCAGTTCTACGATTTTTAGAATACAATCTTTGGGATGAAATATTCCCATGGAATTGGGAAAAACATAACCGTGGTCCTAACTTAATTTTTGATCCAACCAAATATCGAGGTATAATTTTAATTTTGTAATACGTCCATTTTTATGCAAATTTTTTTCATTTTTAGCATTAGATTTGTCTAACATTGCTGAAGAGGATGAAGATGTTGAAGACAGTAGTGAAGATGAAGATTAAAATTGATGAAATTATTAACGCAAAATGAATGCCAAAATTTATTAATATCTTTTTGTAATGTTTTTTTAATATTTGTAATTTTATTTAATTAAAAATGCTAACTTTTTAAACACTCGAGAACAATAAAGGTTATACATAAAACAACTTGTATCATACGCAAATTTGTAAAACAAAAATTTTCGAAACAGTTACTGTAATTATTTGTGTGTTTTTTTTTTTTTTTTTTTTTTATCACGTCTAAGCGATGCCACTCACTTTCCGTGCGGTAATGCCATAATACAGTTGGATATGTTTACCCTGGGGTCCCTCCAGTAGCCATTTTTAATGTCTTTGGTTTGACATAATATATCCCTTGGTAACCCGGTAGGACCGGGTTTTAAACATAGTATAAATTTAATTACCAATTACAGTAAGCCTTTGCATCCTCGTTTTCCGTAATAAAACTCAAAATAGAGAAAAATTCGTATGAAAAAAAGAGATAAAAAAAAGACATGGAAAAAGCCAATCTCAAAATTTTTGACTGTTAATGAAAAAATGTTGCTGAAGAATTTTAGCTGTGTTTAAAACGTTTGTTTTGCTTTGTTTTTGAAACTTAAAAAAGAAGCTTTTCTTTAATTCTATTTCTCAATTACAAATTTGCATAATTTATTTCTACGGTTTTTTTGAACACATAATCAAACCCTTATTGGAGTAATGCTTACAGTATCCTTAAGCTTTCAAAATTTATGATATATTTGTTATTGTTTTTTTTGACATTTTTTAGAAATCATCAAGAACTAAAATACTTTTGTCATGTTTTTGCATCCATCCTTTTTTTTTAAAAAACTAATAAAAATTATTTTAGCTATATTACAGTAACCTCACACGCTAGAAACTTAACATGACAAATAAAATCGAGAAAATCAGAAAAATTTCTTTGTCATGTTTTTATAAATCCATCATTTTTTTAAAAACTAATAAAAATCTTTTTTCTTTTGTTATTTTTCGAAATATTTCTTTTTGTTTTATATTTTTTTTAAAAACAAAATCCCATAAAAAATGCCATTCTTTTGTTGTTTTTAAAGAAAATCTTTTGATTGAAGTTTTTTAATACAAAAGAAAAACATCTTTTTGAGCTCCTTATTACAGTATCAAAAAATAAAGCTTGCAAAAGAATGACAAATAAAATTTTAGTTTTGTTTTGTAACAAAAAATGCCAGAAAAATCTCTTTATAATATTTTTATTCATCCATCATTTTTTTTAAAAATCTAAATGACAAAAAAACTGTTTTACTTTTTATTCCGTTTTCGTATGAAATCATCAAAAACAGTAATTTTTTTCTGCATCCATCATTTTTTTTAAAAAATGCATAAAATTGTATTTCATTTGTTATTTTTTTCGATGAACTTCTTTTAGATATTTTTTTAAAATCCCATAAAGTATGCCATTCTTTTGTTGTTTTTCAGAAATATTTTCTTTGATGTTTTTCGAATATTATTACAGTATCCTTAAACTTACAAATGAATGACAAATAGAATCTTAGTTTTGTTGTGTAACAAAAAAAATGTCCAGAAAAATCTCTTTGTAAAATTTTTAGAAAATCAATCATTTTTTTTAAAAATCTAATAAAAATCTTTTTTCTTTTGTTATTTTCGAGAAACTTCTTTTTTGATATTTTTCTTTAAAAAAACAAATCCCATAAAAAATTTCATTCTTTTGTTGTTTTTAAAGCAAATCTTTTTCTTTGATGTTTTTCAATTTTATTTTTTTCTAACTTCCATGACAACACCAAAATCATCAAAAAATATAACCAGACGATAACTATTTTTGAGAAATAGAAGGGATCAAGTTTTTTAATATACACGGTATTACTGTAAAAAACATATTTTTCCAGAAAGATTTGATGGCAAAAATTATAAAAACAATTTCAATATAAAAATGACATAATCTTTAAGTTTTGATATAATTGTGACACATTGAAAATATACTTAAAAATTAGTAATTTTTGACTTTTTATGGCACTTTTTAAAAAAAGTGATTTTGGGCACTATGTGACACGTGCCATGACATATCTCCGTGCCATGGCATTTCGAGCCAAAACGAACTTCTTTTTCGTGATCTACGACCTTGATTTACTATATAAACGAAGAATTAGCCTTCAAACTTGAAATTTACTTTTTTCAAAATCCGGTAAAATGTCCGATTTTTGCAAAAAAAACTTTATAAATAACAATTTTGCAGTAAATAAAAATTAACATACAACAACATTCAACATTTTACAAGCATCTTGAACAACTTCTTTTAAAACTTCAAGATTTTCAGTTTCTTCAAAAACAAATTTAACTTTTTTTGGTTCAAACCCAATCCGATCCTTTCCGATTTTCAACAAATGCCCAATCAAAATTGCCATCAAAAATTGAGGGGTTGTTTTTCTTTTTCCTCTCCAGGTATCAAAAATCATAAATGAAATGCCATCAGAATTTTTGGCAATTGAAAATTTCCATAAAGGATTAGGTTCAGCTCCGGAATGAATTACATCAATAATCTTCAACAAATCTGGAAAGAAAATTTGCATAATCAGGAAGATAACAAATTAATGATTTACCGTATACAGCAAAAGTGGGATACTGTATTGAAGCATTTTTGGCATCTTGACCAAAAGTAATTGGATTACTTTGAAAATTGATAAAAGGAAGAATGGAATAATTGTCTAAAAGATTGGACGATTTTTAAAGATGCAAAATTTGCATAAAACTAACCCCCCTTTGGACTTTTCAATGATTCCAGATTTATGGTGAATGCAGAGTTGGACAAAATGATAAAAATTGTTTCAGCTTCTGAATTTCCGACTTCTGAATTAGAAACTGTTGAATTTTCCGAAATCGTTGAAGCTGATTTAACTTTTTTGACAATTGGTTCAATATTGATTGAATAAAAACCATTAGTATCAATGTTGAGTTTTACCGTAACTTTTGTTTTTGCAGGATTAGATGGAATAATTGTTTGCATCAATTCAGGCGGCATTCCATTCTTTGGCATGGCATAAACCTTAAAAGCATTAAGGCATTGTGATTCACAAAAAATGCAATGTAGGTATTTTAAAAAATTAAAGTAACCGAAAGTGTTATCTCTAAAATTACTGTAATAACCTCCTTAATTAATTTCGTCGAGGCTTTTACAGTAAGAATTGTCCAAAAATTTGAGGGAATGATAGGTTAGTTTTGTTAGCAGTTTTAAAGGTAACATAGGATATGCCCAATCTGATGCTCAACTTAAAAGCGGCAAAGATCAAAGCAAAAATATCAAGGGAAAGTTAAGGGGGTCTCAAAAGCTAGGATTCTCAGTAATGTCTGATCTGGATAATGCCTTATAAAAAGTGTACTGTAAAAACAAAACCAACTAATTAAAGAACAATTTAAACTTTCCTTATTTAAATAAATAACTTACACAAATTTCTTCATTCTCACAAATTTCAGCTTTTACACTTTTCGAATACGGTAGCAAAGTGTCATTTGAACGTTCCATTAAAATACGTCCAGCACAGCCTTTTTCTTGAACTTTAACAATAAGATTTCCTTCAAATTTTGGAGTTTGTTTAAAAATGCATTTTCGACCTCCATCAAGTTCATTCAACATTGAAATTAAAGCTTTTGGCATGTAATCCAAAAATGTGCCTTTCAACGATACTAATTTATCACATTCCAACATTGCTTCATATTCTTGAACATAAAAAATTGCTGGATAACAAAAAGATAAAATAAATTTTCCAAAATTTTTGTAATTATCAAAAATAAATTCTTCAATTTTTTCCGCTGGCAGGTTCAAGCTTTTTGAACGATGGGATAAAAGCTTGAAGGAACCTTTCACTTTTTTGAGATTAAAAACAATCAATGAAGTTGTAACAACATGAATAATTTTAATATCTTTTGGAAGGGTATCTGCAGAATTTGCAGATGCAAAATTTTCAGATGAGCCATATAAAATTGAAGAAAGTAATAAAGTTTCAAAATCAATAATTAAAAATGGAATTTTAATTGAAATACAAAAATTTTTGAGAAATTCTTTAAATTCATATTTTCTTTTAAATGATTCATCATCTGCTAAACAGATTCCAGCATTTGGAGGTTTTAAAGAAGAAAATTGCTTAATTTCTTCCAAAATTTTATCAAATTTTTCTGTTTTTGAAAGTTCAAATCTGCTTTCTTTAATAACTCTTTCACAATCAGCATGAATTAAAAAAACAGAAAAATGATTACTAATAGAATTAATAAAGAAAATCCAATTTTCTTTTTGATTTTTACAGTCACAAAAAATTTTAACTTCAATATCCATTTTTTATTACAAAGAAGACCAAAAAATGATGACAAAGTTTTTGATGAAAAATGGCAAAGAAATCGGCAATGTCGGGGAAGATACTTTTTGCTTTTTGCGCAAAATGTTACGAAAGATTTTTAGTTGTCTATAAATATTACACATATGATCGAAAATCAATAATAAAGCATACCCATTCAACTATTAGTTAACTAATGCAGTTTGATTTTTTTCCTTTTTTGCTAAAAAAGTGTAGATCGATAAGACGATGATACACAATGTCAAAGAAAAAAAACATATTTCGAAATGCCGATTTTTGAAAAGACTTGAATGAAAAGTTGATGTTACAAAAAATTTGTCACAGCATCCTTTTTTCTTTTCTTTAGCATTTTCTATTACTTTTGTCTAGAATTAAATTACAATTAAATTACTTCTGCAATTTTTAATATTTGAATATTTGATTTTTCTTATTTTATTACAAAATTTAAGCATTCAAAAGATGACGCTTTTAAGAAATAAACAGAAAAGTTGATGCAGTCTTCAAAAATAAGAAAATATTAACCAAAATACTCTTAAATATATACCATTTTTAATCTTAAAATGTTTTTAAAATTTACACTTTCTTAAATTTGTTTTTCTTCTTTTCACTTTATTGATTACATTAAAGAGATTAAAATTTTATGTTTGATTGTGTAAAATTCTTATCGGTTAACTTTTTTTTAATTAATAGGTGTTAACAGATATGTTCAGAATGAATATATTTTAATGATTCAATAAAAAAAGAAGCGATACGGTTCGACTTTTCATAATCGCAAAATTGACACAATGTAAAAGAAGTATATTTCGAAATGCCGATTTTCGGAAGACTTGAATATAAAGAAATGTTGATGTTAAAAATATTTGTCGAAACATTCTACTTTTTTCATTTCTGTCACTTTGTTTATAATAAAATTTCAATCAATTTTGGATTTTTAATATTTGAATATTTTATTTTTGTTATTTTATTAAAAAATTTGAACATAAGAAATTTCAACCTTAAATAGAGAAATAAGTTGCCGTCTTCAAAAATAAGAAAATATCACTCACCAATTATACAAAGTCAATACATTTTTAATCTTAAAATTTTTTGTTAGGCATACTTTTTTCAATTTGTTTTTTTATTTGTACTGTATTTATTGATTACGTCAAAGAAATCTAAATTTACTATTTCACTGTCTTATCCGCTAATTTTTTTCAAATTGATAAGAGTTAATAAATTTTTTTGGGGATTCAAAACGGTCATTTTAACGATTTAAAGAAAGGATTCAAGGCGTTTCGACATTTGATAATCGCAGCAAAATTAACACAATTTGAAAGCAAAAAATGTTTCGAAATGCTGATTTTAGGACAGACTTGAAAAGAAGGAAATGTTGATGAAACAAATATTTTGTCCAAACATCCTTTTTTCTTTTCTTTTTTTATTCTACTTTTTTTAGATCCACGTACACCAATCATTTTTTTTTAAAATTTAAATATTTAATTTTTGTTCATTAAAAATTTTAACAGCAAAATATGGTTTTTGCTGAAAGGGAGCGGCCGGGATAGAAGAAGTTGATTTTTGTTAATCCATGTGGTCCCAGCTCAAAAGCTCTCTGCTAATTCTCCAAAAAAATTTTTTTTATTCGATTAGTAGAGAGCTTTCGAGCTGGGACCACATGGATTAACAAAAATCAACTCCATCTATCCCGGCCGCTCCCTTTAAACAGAGATACAAGCGTTTAAAAATAATAAAAAACCATGCACTTACAACAGAACAAGCAATTTTAATCATAAAATATTATTTTTAAATGTACACTTTTTTAAAATTTGATTTCGTTATTTACACTTTAATAATTACAACTAAAAGATCAAAAATTTTTAATTAATAGGTGTTGATAGCTTTTTCATTTTTAACGAATCAATAAAAAAGTTTCGAGAAGATTCGACATAAGATTATCGCATCAAAACTGACACTATTTGAAAGAAAAAACGACATCGTTTAAAATGCCGATTTTTAGGACAGCCTTGAATGAAATAAAATATTGTTGTAACAAATATAGATTATTTAAAAGGCCATTTTTCTTTACTTTTTTTGATTTTCCATCATTTTGCCTAGACTTACGTACGTCAATGAAATTATTTTTTAGATTTTTAAAATTTGAATATTTGATTTTTGTTTTTCTAAAATTCAAATATAAAAAAGTTGAACAGATTGTTTTTAGATCAACGGTTTACCGTACTTCTCAACTTTTATTAACACGTCCATTTTTAATCATAAAATTTTTTTAATGTACAATTTTTTAAATTTGTTTTTGTTATTTACACTATATCGGCAGTCTATGGTTAAAAAAATGTTGTGTTAATATTGACGATCATTTAATCAAATCCAAAATGGGGATATTTGAAATCAGTTATGATTTGAACAGAAATTTGTAACTGTACATGCAAAAATCAGAAACATATTCACCAAGAAATTGAAAAAAATAGGAGTTTTTTAAAAAGTTCAAACATAATTTTGCCTTGTTGAATTTAGTTAAAACAATCGCAAATGTGTGAGCATTGATTTTTAAGTTGATCAATATTTTGTTTTGGTTTTCATTATGTAAAAGTTTGACATTTTTAACGTTTTATCCGTTGAATTTTTAATAGGTGTTGATAGATATTTCGGAGTATTTTAGAGTGGTTTTTTAAACGATTCAATAAAAAAACGAGATAGCTAGTCAATAAGACGAGGATAAACAATGTCAAAGAAAAAGAAACATATTTCGAAATGCCGATTTTTGAAAAGACTTGAAAGAAAAATTGATGTTACAAATATTTGTCGACACATCCTTTTTTCTTTCTTTTTTCAATTACTATTACTTTGTCAAGGATTAAATTTTAATCAAATTATTTTGTGGATTTTTAAATTTTAAATATTTGATTTTCGTTCTTTCATTATAAAATCGAAATATAAAAAAAGATGAAGCTTATATACAGCAAAAAGTTGTTGCAGTCTTTAAAAATAAGAAAAAATCTCACAACAATTGGTACATTACAACATTTTTAATTTTTAAATTATTTTTAATGAACTCCTTTTTAAATTTGTTTTATTATTTATACTCAATATTGATTACATCAGAAAGCTCATAATTATATATTACACTGTATATTTTTCTGAACAATTTGATATTTTAATGAATAAATAAAAAAAAGACGCGAAATGTTTCGAAATTTCATAATCCCAAAATTAACACAACGTAAAAGAAAGTACAACATATTTCGAAATGCCGATTTTCGGACAAACTTGAACAAAAGGAAATATGGATGTTACAAATATTTTGTCCAAACATCCCATTTTTTCTTTTCATTTTTTATTTTACATCTTTTCTTTAGATGAACATTGAAAAATTTTTTTTAGATTTTTAATATTTGAATATTTAATTTTTGTTCATTAAAAATTTTAACAAAATAAAGAAGTTGATGTTTAAACAGAGTTTTCAGTGTTTAAAAATAATAATAAAAACATTAAAGAAAAAAAACAATTTGATGCATTTTTTATCACAAAATTATATTTTTTAAATGAAAACTTTTTGTAAAATTTGTTTTCGTTATTTGAACTTCAATAATAACAACTTGGAGATCAAAATTTTCTAAATAATAGGTGTTGATAGATATTACATTTTTACGAATCAATAAAACAGATTCTAGCGACATTAGATTATCGAAGCAAAATTAACACACATTGAAAGAAAAAAATGACATGTTTCGAAATGCCGAATTTAGGACAGGCTTGAATAGAAGGAAATGTTGATGTTAAAAAAATTTTTTTGTCCTAACATCCCTTTTTTCTTTTTTCATTTTTTTTCTTTAGATCTATGTACATCAATCAATTATTTTCAGATTTTTAATGTTTGAATATTTAATTTTGTTCTCCTAAAATTTTAGCATACAATAATGAAGGCAATGCTTAAACAGAAGTTTCCTTTCACTGCACTTAATGTCGTTGTGCCAATTACAATATAAGTTTTTTAAAAGGTTATATTGTAATAACATAATTTACCATTGTTTAGTTTGGTTTAAAAAATCAAAAGTGCGTGATAATTGATCTCAAAGTTTATCAAAAAATTATTAAAAATTTTCATTGTGTTTTTAGGGTATTATCCGATAAATTTTTTTAGATTCATTAGTGCAAATTTTCTTTTTTTGGATATGACGAGACAATTCGACGTTTGATAATCGCAGCGGAATTTGCAGTATTTGAAATGCAACAGTCTTATTACCTTTTTTTCAAATTTGCAGATGTTAAAGGAGAAGATCCATCGTGAATAAACTTTTTTTTTACAAAAATCAGGGACTCACTGGAGCTGCTTCTTTCTTTCTTTTTTTGCAGCTGCAATAAAGAAAAAAAAAATCCAATGAAGGCCATTTCGTGTCAAGAAATTCAATCATAGTTGAGTGGAAAAAGTTTATTCACGATGGGTCTTGTCCTTTAATTAGGGTTGTTAATTTCCTGAGAAATGGAAAAAAAGAGGGAATTTCTCCCCATTTCCTACATTTTCAGTGTTCCAAGCTACAGTAATATATTACCAAAAATGGCCTCACGATCTACAAAATTATTGCTAAATATTAAATTGAATCATTTTTTAATATTTACAGCGTTTGTATGGTATGTTTGTAGAGCATCTGACCGGAAATCAGGAGGCGCTGGTTCGAGTCCAGCCTGGAGCCAGCACAAGAACTAACTTTTTCGGTATCTTTTCGGTTTAAATTTTCATTTGTTTATTAACCAAAATGGTGGAGATGTTGATGTTTGTATAAAAACAACTATAAGAATAACGTATTCTGATGGTAGTGTTGAAATAAAAGTCGTATGGAAACATTCTGCTATTTTAAACTTAGACAATTTTTTGTTTTTTTTACAAAAATTTATCTATTTGCATAAAACATCATCGGTTTTTCATTCATAAAAATAAATTTTCTTCAAATTATCAGTGCTGGAAAAAAAGAATGCTTCGAAAAATGTAAATTTTTGTGATTTGAATGAAAAACCTTCAAAAACGTATAAAAAGGATTGATGGTCATTCAATCGGGTTTCTTCTTCGCTTTATCGCTCCTTCGTGAATGGTCGTCAAATCTCAAGCTTTTTCCAAAAAGTTTCTAAGTTTTTTCTTATTGTAAAAGTTTTTCAATTTTTACAATAAGAAAAAACTTAGAAACTTTTTGGAAAATTTTGAAGGGGGGAAGAAAGCAAAGAAGTTCCGTAAAATGAAAAAAAGGAATGTATAGACAAAATATTTAAAGCGTAATTTTTAAATATTTTAATTTTGTCAATTTTATCAGAAAAAAAGTTGATGCTTAAACAGAGCTAAAAAAAATAATTGAAAAAAACATCCAGGAACAGGAGTTTGATGCATTTTTAATCATTAAATGTCATTTTTAAATATACACTTTTTTAAATTGGTTTTCGTTATTCACATTTCTATAATTACAACACAGAGATCAAAACTTTCTAATTAATAGGTTCTGAAAGATATTTCATTTTGAACGAATCAATAAAAAAGATTCGAGAAGGTTCAACATTAGATTATCAAGGCAAAAACTAATGAAATTCGAAGGAAAAAACGACATATTTTGAAATGCCGATGTTTAGAACAAATTTGAATGGAATAAAATCTTGTCGTAACAAAAAAAAAATTTGACGCTGAAATAGAGAAAAAAGTTGCTTTCTTTAAAAATAAGAAAATATCACCCCCAACTTTACAAATTTCACGCATTTTTAATTCTAAAATGTTTTTAAAAGGTGTACTTTTTTCAATTTGTTTTTCTTATTTGTACTTTATTGATTACATAAAAATGATCAAAATTTTCTATTTCATTGTGTAATGGTTTTATCCGCTAATTTTTTTTCGAATTAACAGGTGTTAAGACCGATTTTTCTGTTTTTTTTTCAACGATTCGCTTGCAAAAAATGGTTCAACATTTCATAACAGCAAAATTAACACAATTTGAAAGAAAAAACGACATGTTTCAAAATGCCGATTTTAGGACAGATTCGAATTGAAGGAAATGTTGATGCTAAAAATATTTTTTGTGAAAACATCTCTTTTTTCTTTTACATCGTATTTTTTAAATCCATAAACACCAATAAAGTAATTTTTTAGATTTTTAATATTTGAATATTTAATTTTTGTTCATTAAAAATTTTAACAGAATAATGAGGTTGATGCTTAAACAGAGCTTTCAGTGTTTAAAATATGAAAAAAAGCATCTAACTGCTTTATGAAACGTTTTTAATTCTAAAATGGTTTTAAATAAACACTTTTTTAAATTTGTTTTAGTTATTCACACTTTATTGATTGCAAACATCATTAAAGATATCAAACTTTTCAATTTCATTATGTAATGGTCTAATCTGGTAACTTTTCTCTAATTAATAAGTGTCAACAGATATTTTATTTTTAACGCATTAATAAAAAAGATTCGAGAACATTCGACATTTAATAATCGCATCAAAACTAATACTATTTAAAAGAAAAAACGAGTTTCGAAATGCCGATTTTTAGGACAGACTTGAAAAGAAGGAAATGTTGTTGTAACAAATAGGGATTCTTCAGCATCCCCTTTGTATTTTTAAGATTTTTAAGATTTTCGAAATTTGAATATTTGATTTTGTTCTTTTAAAATTTAAATATTAAAAAGTTGAACAAATTGTTTTAAATAAACGGCTTAAACATAATCAAATTTACAAAGTAATCAAAGCATTTTAAATCCTAAAGTGGTTTTGTAGGTACGATTTTTTTTTAAATTTTTGTTGTTGTTTGAACTAAGTCGGAAATAGAATAAAGAGAAAAAAACATACTGTCATTGCCAAACATTTAATTTGTCCCAAAAATGAATATTTTGAAATCGGTAATAATTTAGCAATTTTATTTAATCTTTTTCAAAAATTTGCATGCAAATGCTCGGAACATGTTCAACAAAAAATCTTGAATTAAAAAAATAATTTTTTTTCTCACAAAACTTTTGCATGTTAGAGGATATTCAACATTTCCTGCTTTTTTTTATTTCGCAAGAAAGTTTGCGATATTGAAATTTAAAAATCAATGTCAATGTCGCGAACTTTGAAATGCCGATTTCAGGAAAAACTTGAATTGATACAAATGTTGATGTTACAAAAATTTTGTCCAAACATCCTTTTTTTTCTTTTTTTCTTTTACATAGTTTTCTTTAAATACATCAATTTATTTTTTTAGATTTTTAATATTTTAATATTTAATTTTTGTTCATTAAAAATTTTAACAGAAAAATTAGGTTGATGCTAGAACAGAGCCAACTGTGTTAAAAAATATGAAAACGAACATCCAGCCACTTGATGATTATGAAACGTTTTTAATTCTAAAATTTTTTTAATTCTAAAATGTTTTTAATTTTGTTTTTGTTTTTTACACTTTATTGATGACATTAAAGAGATCAACAATTTTCTATTTCATTCTGTAACAGTCTTATCCTCCTATTTTTTTGCAAATTAAAAAGTGCTAAAATAGATTATTTTGATTATTTCAACGATTCGCTTGCAAAAAAAACATTCAAGAAGGTACGACATTTCATAATCGCAAAATTAACACAATTTGACAGAAAAAAACAACCTGTTTCGAAATGCCGCTTTCAGAAAAAACTTGAAAAGAAGGAAATGTTTTTAAATTAATTTCAAATTTCCCAATTTCTTTTCTTTCTTCATCTTTCACGTTTTTCTATAAACTTTTTTTTGAATTTTTGAGATTTTCAATATTTAAGTTTTAGATTTTTGTTCTTCGAAAATTTAAATATTAAACAGTTTAACAGAGAGTTTCAGATAAACGGTTTACCGTAAAACTATTGTTTACTCCAGCATTTTTAATCATAATTTTTTTTAAAACGTACATTTTTTAAATTTGTTTTTGTTATATAAACTATACTGGATGACAATAAAAAGAGTGAACAATATTGTCATAAACATTGACGAACATGTAATCTGATTCTTCAAAATATGGTTATTTTGAAATAATTAATAGTTTTAGCACAAACTTGCAATTGTGTTCTTTTTTAGGATTTTACATGCGAATGTTGGGGAACATGCTCCTTAAATCCTTGTGTTAAAATGAGATATTTTTGAAAGATTCTTACAAAACTTTCGTGTTTTAAATGGGATGTTTCATTTGGTGCTTTTTTTGATTTTGCTAAAAAGTTCGCAATGTTGACTTTAGAAATTCAAGGCAGTTCGACATTTGATAATCGCAGCAAAATTTGCACTATTTGAAAGAAAAAACGACAGGTTTCAAAATGCCGATTTTTTGCCAGACTTGATTGGAATGAAATGTTGTTGAATTAAATTGAGATTGTTCGAAAGAACTTTTTTCTTTCTTTTTTTCATTTTCCAACATTTTTAAAAAAACCTGTGTTCGCATTTTTGGGAATTTCAATATTTAAAATATTTGATTTCGCTCTTTTAAAATTTAATTATTAAAAAGCTGAACAAATTCTTATAGATCAAAAGTTAACCGTAATTAACATCATGAAATTACATTCATGACCATTTTTAATTATAAAATTTTGTTGAATATACACTTTTTAAATTTATTTTTGTTACTCTCTTGAAATTAGTTACGTTTTAATGTAAAAATTTGAAGACCGAAATCGAAAAACTTTTTTTCTGTTTCCGGCTTAAAAGAAACAGTGAAAATTTTTACGCAGATTCTCTCTTAAATTGAAAAACTTTGTGATAGTCATAGCTAAATATATTATCAGATCCAAAAATGGATATTCTAAATCGGTTATAATTTAAACACAAAATTGTAATTGTAATTTTTGTTTTTGAATCGAGAAGATTCGACGTTTGATAATCGTTGCAAAATTTACACCATTTGAAAGAAAAAACGACAAATTTCGAAATGCCGATTTTTTGACAGACTTGAATGTCTGAAAATGCTATTGTAACAAATATTTTGTCCAAAGATCCCTTTTTTTCTTTTTTTACTTTCACAATTGTTTACAAGATTTTGTTTCGGTTTTTAAAATTTGAATATTTGATTTTTTGTTCTTCAAAGATAAGAAAAAGTTGATGTTTAAACTGTATTTGTAGCAGTCCTTGTAAAAAAATTAAATTTAAAAAATATGAAAAAAACGTGGAACTCATTTCGAAATCAAAGCATTTTTAATCATAAATTAGATTTTAAATGTATACCTTTTTAAATTTATTTGTGTTTTTTATCACTGTATCAAAAATCTTGATTTGAAAAAATGTTGTGATAAACGTTGTTAAACATATAATCTGATCCAAAAAATAAATTTTTTGAATTCGGTTCTTATTTTATCTCAAATTTCTTATTGTAATCTCTGTTTCAAATATTTCAAGTTTTCACAAACTTTTACACATTTGTTTACTTTTTATAAATTTCATTAAAATCATTGGTGTAAAAGAAGAAGACATTTCTTGGTGGAACAACTCCATTTATTTGATACCATACGTTCCACGAAAAAAAAGAAAAAAAAGATTTTTTTTTAAAAAATTAACAATTTTGAAAATTTTATTTTAATTTGGGGGCACGTGTTTTGCGCAGTCCTCCATGATACATTGCGACTGCAAAATTTTTGAGGGGGGAAACTAAAGACCGGGGACATTTTTTAAATATCAAAGATTTTAAACACCCACATTTTAACACCAAAAAAGGTTATTAAAAATGTAGAAAAATTAACGAAAAAAAACAACAAAAAAGATATCTTTGATATTAACCGAAACAGGCCTTTTTTGAGATGTTAAAAAAATTAAGTCCATCAAAAATCGCAATCTGCCAAAAAGCACACGAGCCATTTTTACAAAAAATTGGATAAAATATTACACAGCACAAACAAATACACACACATTATTTTTAAATAATATTAATCATATTTTTGGTTTTTGGGAATAAACTTTGGTGAATGTTGGAAGTTGGAAGTTTTAAAAAAGTTTGGCACAGATTTTGTTGTCGGCATTTTCAGCAAAAAGATCAAAGCCGACGTGCCGTTGAAAGCGCTGCGGTAGTTTTTTGTTGTTGTTGTTGAATGACGACGGGCTTATTATTATTATTTGATGTTGAATGAAAAGAATTTTCTGGAATGATATATGATTGGTGTTGAGGATTTAATGCTTCATTATTGATATATTTCTCTCCTGAAAAAGTACAAATTTATTAGTAAAGGTCGTAAGAAAATATTTAAATTTTGTGATAGTAATACAAATATATATAATTTTAACAAAATTTGTTACTATCAGCTGATAGTAACGATGTTATACATTGATAGTAACAAATCTTGTACAAAATATGCAAATTCGTGTTACTATCATTTGATATATAAGAAGTTATAAACTGATAGTAACATTTTTTAAAGTAACATTATATTTTGTATTACTATCAATATATTTTATATATTAAAATAGCTAAATTAAAGTAATATTTGATATAACAAATATTAGTCTAATATATATCAAACTTATATCAAACTTGTAAAATTATTCAAATTTTTATATAAACTTTTCAGTAAAATATAAACCAAAAACCAACCATTGCTATTTAGCATTAAAAACAATGCATTCTCTTCGATTGGACTTAATTCACTTCCATCAATTGGTGATTGAAAGCTTGAACCAAAGCCATCTGCAAGAAGCATTGGACTATCATTTCCATCAAAATTCAGTTCTGGAAGATACATGATTGATGAAGAACTGCTTAATTTTTGGCCGTCGGTTGGGGGACCCAAAGAATCAGCAACACCAAAGGCGGATGCCGCCGCCGCTGGGGGTGATTGTAGGTCACCAGCAAGTTCAGCGGTGTCCTGGTTATTGCCTGAAATATGCAAATTTATTAGTTTTTGAGTTTACAAATTCAAATCTAATCAATATTTAGATAAAGGTTCGTTTATGCAAATTTTATAATCTAATCAATATTTAAGGATCCGAGGATTCAATTGTAAAGAAAAGGTGACAAATAATAACTGATATTAAAACAGAAACTTTGGGATATTTAAATTTTAAGAAAAAAATTTTTGATGACAGAAAGATCTAGAAAAAATGGTTGGAAAAAAGTAAAAAACAAAGTCAAAAAACACGTTCTTTTTACACTTTTTTGGAAGAAGGAATGGGTAACAGTTATTCTTTGCAAGAGTTACGATGTGTTCAAGGCAAACAAGGCATCGATGATTGGTTGGTTGGGTCTCTGTCATGGAAGAAAAAAAAAGTAGGTGGCGATAGTATCTCTGCTTTTTGTTGTTGATAGTAATTTCTTTCGTGGTAAGACAATTGACTACAGTATTAATCTACCGTATGCTACCGTAACCCATCCTTGACCATGTCCATCACCAGCCACAACAACAATCATCGATAACCTTGCTTCAAAGAAAAAAAAGCCACCCAGACTTTTTTCAAAACCAAAAAAAGAATTTATTTTTTTCAAAAATGGAACGTCTGTTCTCTTTTCATTCCTCGCCCCAATACCCCACATTCACATTTATTTTTTTTGCAGTTTATTTTAACATTTTAAAATCTTGTTTTATGTTGGTCACTTGCTTCTTTGCATTCTTTCCATCTTTTCCAGTACCGTAAAGATACTGAGTGGCACCGGAGATCCCCAACCACCACCTTTTTTTTGAGATGGACATTCACAATTTTTTAAAAAAGAATGTCTGACTTTTATTTTTGCGTTTTTTTTAAGCTCCACCCAAAATGAACGGCGTTCTCTGTTAAAAAAGAAGAAGGAAGAAGTTCGTCTCTGACAAGGCAAGAAAAAGAGAGAGAGAGAAGCAAGAAAAAGAATTTGAACACTTTGTTACAACCTTCTTCTTTTTGCTGATGTTCTTGCTGTTAGTAGTAGTAGTAGTATTATTTGGGATAGATGGATGGTGTTCTTCCATCATCCCAGAAAATATATAGGCGATGGGTTACATAACCACTGACTGGCACGCTTAACTAACAAATTTTTTTGTTTAGTTGTGTTTTTTTCACGTCGTTTTTTAAGTTAGTTTTAGTAGCAGCAACAACAGGAAGGAACGACGTTCCCCCTCTGAGAAAGGCAAGAGCAGAGGCAAAGAAAGAAGAAAAATGAACTCCCCTTTTTTTCAACTGAAAAGAGAAAGAAAGCGAGAAGAACACCTCGAAAAGGAACAAGCGAACAGTCCATGGACGAACAGCGAACCCCTCTTCTCTTTCTCTTTTCTTCTTTCTATTCCTTTTTTTCGCTTCTTCAAAGGCGGCTGGCAGCATCATCTTCCAACAAGCAAAAAAAGAGGCTGTCAGCAGCAGCAAAGAATGACTGGCACGAACGCGAACGCGTCGCTTATGTTTTTTTGGCGGGGTTCGCAGCAGCAGTTGAAAAAAAATTGCGAGAATCAAATATAAAAAACAGACAAACAAGCAAAGCAGAGAAAATTTGAGACAACCGTTCGGTTTTTCTCTTTTTTGAAAAAAAAAGACGCAATAAATTTCTTTTTTGGCTGAGAAGAAAGGGGGGCATTTGGTCAAAGGGTCAAGGATAAAAAACAAAGACAAAATGAATGATGGATTGTGATGACATAACATGAAACTAATTGGGTGTTAAATAACTAATTTCAAACAAATTGGCAAGTTTGAGCTTGAAAAATTACTGCTAAAAAGTGGTAAAATAATTGAAATCACAATAAACTAGTATTCAAATTTATCAAAAAACGCTAAATTTAACTTTTTCAAAACAAAAAAAACATGTTTTATCGCTAAAGTTTATCAAATATTTTACAGTAAAATAATTACTGTAGGTCAATTTTGCAAAAACGTTTAAAAAATTATGGTTTAACAAATGACGACCTGAAAGAAATTTACATAAAAATCAAAAGGTTTAAATTTTCTCAAACCAAAATTTGCATAAAAAATCTGTTAAAATTAACAGGATTAAAGCTTAAATATCTGTTTTTATACTTAATTGTTGAAATTTTTGGCACAAACCGTTCTTAAAAAAAGTTTAAAAAATGTAAAAAAGTTTTATTTTTATTTTAAATCGGACTTTTTTCGTTTTCATCTTGAAATAATTAATAGTAAAAAAAAGAAACAAACAATGCTTTAAAGCACTTAAAAAAGATGGCACTGACCATTACTACTTTACTAATTACAAAAAAGATAAATTTAGGTGCTTTTAAAAAAAGGTAAAGAATTGAAAAAACTTTTTTAAGCCAACTTGATATTTTTAATTGGATGGCAGTGCCATCTTTTACTTTAAAAAAAGAGTGGAATGGTCATTTCATAATGTTACAAAAGAGTATACTTCTTATACGAAATTTTTATAAAAGGTCAAAATTTTAAAACTAAGTTTAATGTTTTACAGTTTTATACAGGAAAATGAGATTAAAAGCGATTTTTTGTAAAAATCGGACAAGAGAAAAAAGAAGATTGATACATAACATAAATTTGAATATTTTATTTAATGAAGAAAATGAACTTGTTTGGTCAACAGTATTAAAAGCGATTTTTTGTAATTTTCGAACATTTTTGTCATTTTTTCGGATTTTGAAAAAAATAAATTTGAAGTTTGAAGGCTAATTCTTCGTATATATACTAAATCGAGGTCGTAGATCACGAAAATGAAGTCGGTTTTGGCCAAAAATGCCATGGCACGGAGATATGCCATGGCACGTGCCACATAGTGCCAAAAATCACATTTTTGAAAAAGTGCCATAAAATGCATATGGATCGACTCCTCTCAACCCAGTGAGTCATAATATAACAGATTTGACCGTTTAAACTCATTTTCTCGAGTAGTTATTAGGCTTTAAAGTTGGGGGTATACGGTAATTGGGGGATATCACAGAAAATGTTACTGACGTGCATAACTTTTTTTGGTCTCATTCAATTCCCCAGATAATTTTGCATATATGTGGGTAAAAATGGATGAAAAAATCGGGCGCTGCGATGGTGTTTTCCCCCTTTGAAACCAAAATCTATATCTTCAGCATCATGTTGGGGGCATAACTCAATGATTACGAAAGATATTGTCATGCGGTGGCTTTTGTTATGTAATATTATGCTAATGACTGAATCCTGGCAAGTTTCAATACCGTTGGACACGATTTCGAAATATAGCATCAACATGAAATTTCAAAAATTTGCAATATTAACCCCTTGGCAAAAAATCAAAGTTATGTTAATTTTTCTTTAGAAATATAAGTGTTAGTGCTTCTAAAACATAAAACGGATGCAGAAATATCATATAGAAGCTTAAAACACTTAATTGCAGGACTTTTTGATTTTTCCGGATAGATCGAAATTTAGCAATTTTTTGGTGTATTTTCAATGTATCACAATTATTTCAAAACTTAAAGATTATGCCATTATAAGATGCTTACAATAAAATTTATCATGTTTGAGATGTTTGTGGGTGATTTAAACTGTTAGGAATAGACATTTTCCATTTTCGCCACCATTCTGATAAGCGAAACATACCTCAAATTTAAAATATCGCGAAAGAAAAAATAAGTGTCGAGGAATGTCAAAATCACCCAGAAAAATCTCAAACATGATAAATTTTATTGTAAGCATCTTATAATGGCATAATCTTTAAGTTTTGAAATAATTGTGATACATTGAAAATACACCAAAAAATTGCTAAATTTCGATCTATCCGGAAAAATCAAAAAGTCCTGCAATTAAGTGTTTTAAGCTTCTATATGATATTTCTGCATCCGTTTTATGTTTTAGAAGCACTAACACTTATATTTCTAAAGAAAAATTAACATAACTTTGATTTTTTGCCAAGGGGTTAATATTGCAAATTTTTGAAATTTCATGTTGATGCTATATTTCGAAATCGTGTCCAACGGTATTGAAACTTGCCAGGATTCAGTCATTAGCATAATATTACATAACAAAAGCCACCGCATGACAATATCTTTCGTAATCATTGAGTTATGCCCCCAACATGATGCTGAAGATATAGATTTTGGTTTCAAAGGGGGAAAACACCATCGCAGCGCCCGATTTTTTCATCCATTTTTACCCACATATATGCAAAATTATCTGGGGAATTGAATGAGACCAAAAAAAGTTATGCACGTCAGTAACATTTTCTGTGATATCCCCCAATTACCGTATACCCCCAACTTTAAAGCCTAATAACTACTCGAGAAAATGAGTTTAAACGGTCAAATCTGTTATATTATGACTCACTGGGTTGAGAGGAGTCGATCCATATGCATTTTATGGCACTTTTTCAAAAATGTGATTTTTGGCACTATGTGGCACGTGCCATGGCATATCTCCGTGCCATGGCATTTTTGGCCAAAACCGACTTCATTTTCGTGATCTACGACCTCGATTTAGTATATATACGAAGAATTAGCCTTCAAACTTCAAATTTATTTTTTTCAAAATCCGAAAAAATGACAAAAATGTTCGAAAATTACAAAAAATCGCTTTTAATACTGTTGACCAAACAAGTTCATTTTCTTCATTAAATAAAATATTCAAATTTATGTTATGTATCAAAATTTATTAGTTTTTTGATGAAACAATTTTTTATGCTTTTTTATTAACGAATATTATGTTAAATTTAAAAAAAGGATGAACGGAAAAAGAAGGAAAGAAAGTAAAACTGTTAGGTAAGATCACTTTTACAAAAATGACAGCAAGGAAACGCGTAACAAGGTTATTCAACAATTTTTGTGAGTTTTTCAAAGTTCAAATATGCCTGATAAGTAATGCATTTTAGTCTAAATGAGTTTCTGAACAAACAAAAGTAGCCAAAGAGGAAAAATTTACTCAAGCAAAACAGAATAAAATATTAACCTACCGTAATCATAAAGCAACGATCGTTTCAATGGTCGTCCAGGCCTCCATCGACCTGCTGAAAAATATGATGCCGGAACTCCTGCTTCCCTTCTAATTGATGCACTTTCACATAGAATAATATAAAAAATAATTGTTAACCAAAAAATACAGTATGATAGCATTTTTGCTTTTATTTATTGTAATATTTGTAACTACCGTAATCAAAAAAACCTAAAAAGTTTATTTTTAGATATTCAAATTTTGAAAATGTACAAAAACAAAAAATAACTTAAATTCGCAATAGGAAGAACGCAAACTGGCAATGATAAAAAACAAAATTTGGTAATAAAAAAACAAAGATATTGTACGATTTCTTAAATGGATTTCAAGCTAACGTTTTTCAAATTCAATCTGTAAGCGTTTAAAGAAAAAGGAAGAAAAACTACTTATTCAAAATATCCAATTTAAATTGGAACAAATGCAACTTTTTTCACCCTGAATCCAGAGATTCTGATTTTGTGGACACTCTTGAAATACAGTAACTGCAAAACGAAAACATGGATAACAAATTTGTTTGCCAAAAATATTAAAATTCTTTGCAAAAAACGCTACAAAAAGGCTTTAAATAAGCAACATATGTTTATTTTGTTTTCTCACCAAAATCAACTCCCTTCCAAAACTGCTAAAAATATGATTATTGAGTACAAACAAGCCCCAAGAGTCCGCTTATCGTCTGTAAAAATGACTCTCTCCCCCGCTTCGGCTTTCTTTCTTTCAACATTTTAGCAGTTTTTTTTTGAAGAAAAAAAGAATCACGGATAAATAAGATTTTCAAAAAAATGCCGCCCCCAAGAATTTTTGAAATATACGTATACAAAAAAGTAAGTCTCCCAAAAAAAGCCAAAATCTTACAAATATTTATGTATATTTCCTTAAAATCACTTTACGCTTGCTTTGCTTCTGTTTCTACTTCTGTTGCTGTTTGGAAATCCCCTGAGGGATAGATGGAAGAAAAAGAAGAAAAAAAGTTTGGAAAGAAGTTTTTTCTATTTTCCAAGGAGCTTTCCTGTGATGTCATTTCTTTCGTTTTTTTACAAATAAAAATAATATAGCATAAAAATACTCCAAAAAAATAAGAAAGTTTTGCATTTACAAAATTTAAAACGTATTAGATTAAGCAAACAAACAGGAAATGACATATGCAATGTATTGTAAGGTATTGTAAGAAAGAAAGGTGTCACAATTGTGACACGTTTTGGAAGTTATATTTGTACCATTATAAATTTGGGGAAAGATATTGCAAAATATGGCTTAATATTTTAAAAAAGTATTAATGGAAAATAAATTACAGTAATGTAGAATACTGTTTTCAATGAACTATAAAAAAGTATTCAGAAAATCATTAATATCAGCGATATCAAATTTAAAAATTTGCAATGACGATATTTACTGTACATTCTCTTAAAGGGAGTGTCGCAGTCAGTTTTTTTTATTTTTTTTTGACGGACGGCGACGACAAACGACGCATTCTTCATCATTGCTTTTTCGTGTTAAAACCACTTTTGGCTATATCAGGCAACATTTTTCTACACTGACTGCGACACTGCCTTTAATCATTCAAAAAGGGTTTTACAGTAATTCTTCATAATTTACAACATTAATTTCTAGTAAAGTATCACATATTTTATATTTGCCATCGTGAAACATGAAACATCTTAAATCTTAGATGGCAGAATTCTAATATCAGAGAACGCGTTTTTGAAGTAATAAAAAGCAAATATAAAAAGTGTAGGCAAGCAAAATTCAGAAAACTGCAAAAGCAAAAATTAATTGTTGATTATCAGAATAATGTGTCAGATCATTTTGTGACTTTTAACTTCCTTAATAAAATGGGGTGCATCAAATGAAGGAAGTTTTCTTATAAACTGTCAAAGAAAATTTTTGCAGAATTCTGTCTCGTTACGTACATTCAAAATACGTCAAAGCTACCGTAATATGTTAAAAGAAGAAACATGCTTCAGCTGCTTTGAAGCAATTATTGACAGAAAGAAAAACAGAAACGAAGAAAATTCAGTTTTTTTTATGTCACAAACAGAGAACAATTTAAGCCACAGTTACAGTAAGATTGAAAGAAGTTTCAAAGAACTCTTTTTTAATCCAAACACAACGTTTTTAACAGCAACCAACTGCTTTTAAAATCTTTTGCGAAGGCGAAGTTTATATACTTGTGTTTTTTTGCTGTTTCATTTTTGAACGAATTGAATTTTGTATTCCATGCAAGCTTCTTTTCTGTTCTTCTTTTTTTGGTTGTTTCATTCAAATTATAAATATTTTAAATGCAAAAGTGTAGGTGCAAGAAAATGAAAAATGTTTTTTTTAAATCTTGTTTTTTCATAAAAAAGCAAAATCTGAACTGTTTATTTATTTAAAAAGTTTCATGTAAAACAAAAAAAATTTGTCACTTTAAATTCCACGCAAATGTTTTAGATTTTAGCAAAAATCACATTTTTTAGAGATTACGGTAACATATTTTGTAGCATATGTGTTTTTAGTCAGTTAGTCAATAACAGTATTAATAACATGTCGCTAAAACTTAAAAACATACATTAGTTAATCAAATTTCAATTAATGACATGTTCAAGATCCACAAAGTCATACATCAAAAAATATGAGTTTGGTTTTTTGTTGCCACTGCCGAGACAAGTTTTCAAATTTGCATAATTAATGTTTCTCGTAACATTCTTTGCTGAGCTGGGCTTTTTTGAGTATGTATTAATTAGTGTTGGTATCAATCGAAGGCATCAGAAGGATTTTCAGGAAATACCGCCTTTGATCTTCTGGCACTTGCGGCAAGAGATCAAAGGATTTTGTGAATTTCGGAGAGACGTTTGGATATTCAAAAGTTTTAACAAAATCCCTGTTTTTTTGTTGTTTTTTAACAAAACTTTTTTTATTTAAAAGTTCTTCGAAATTACTGAAATTCAATAAAAAAGTACTGATAGAACTTTAATTGAAAAAAAGTATTTTTCTTCTTCTATTTCGAAGAAGAAACTTTGTTTTAACTTCTTTTTTTCGACAGCTATCATCGAAGAAAAAGAAGAAGAAAACAAGTTGAAGGATTCTTTTTTTTAATATTGTTTCTATTTTTTGAATTTTCTTCAAAAAAAATTGGCGCAAACAAAGTTCTTCTTCTTTATTCTTAATGGATATACACGTAGAAATGAAATGAAAATGATCCGACGTCATTTTAATGAAATTTAGGAAAATTTTGAACGGATTCTGTACTTTTAAAACAATAAAAGAAAAGTAAAAAAATAAAATGATACTATTTTTATCAATGAAAATTGAACAAAAATCTGATGAAAAAAATTTGATTAAACCTTGGTTACAATTTTTTAGGTTTACTTTATTAATTAAATTTTAAGTACATTTTTGGATTACTGTAATTAAATTTAACCTTAATATTAAATAATGTTAAAATATTAATACAGTAATTCCGCAATGTCAACAAGAAAAAACTTTTGTGCTCTTATTTTTTTGCTGCCATACCTAAAATTTGCACTTTCTTTCAATGCTCCAATAGTTGAGTGGTTAAACGCGCAAACGCATTATCCAAGCCTTGCTAAAGTTCAATTCCTGCCCAATGATGTAAAATTTAAATTGGATCATTTATGAAAAAACTTTGGTATTCCTCATTCTGAAGTTAGCAATTTCTGAAGTTTGATAAAATGCAAAAGTTAATGATTTTATGTGTTCGTTTTGAGGGCAAAATTTTTAAATAAACAAAAAATGGGAAATAGAATTTTAGCAATTGTAAGTAATTTTGATTAAACATTGTAAAGATTTTGATGAAATTAGATTCCATCAATTGTTTCACTTTAAAAATTTGCATATTTAGTTTTTCCTGCCAAAACATAGTTTTAAATTTGAATAAATTGGTACCTCTCAAAAATTTCTCAAACCTATAATAAATATGTTTTTAATTTTTGAACTTTAATCCACAAAAAAATCCAAATAAACTGTCTCAAAAAAATCCTCAGAAAAAATCTTTATTGTTTTTTTGGCAACTTTTAATATTTCTCAGAAACTTTTGTTTCTTTTTATTTCATCCAAAAAGATAGAAAAAGAGATTCGCACGTCTTCACTTCGGCACTTTTTTATAAAAATATCATCAACATCAAAAGGCATTCTTCTTTTTAGATAAAAAACAAAAGCGATAGAGTATTTTTTTTGCTTTTGAGAAAACAAAATTTATTATGTCTCAGAGTTTAAGAAAAAAAATAAAGCGTTAAAATTCTCACATAAAAAAACTGCTTTTTTAAGAAGAAAATGATGAATATCTTTGATGTTTTTGATGTTGATGTTGTTGCAAAAGCTGCAGTTCTTTTTTCTTGATGGTGAAAATAAATAAAATGATGCCGTTCAAAATGGGAAAAAAAGAGGGAGAAAAATGATGGGGGAGGAAGAAGGGTTAAAATTAGATCTAAAACAAATCAAAGTTTCAAAGATAGAAAAGCATTTGACGAAGATTCAAGTCCAATTACAGTAATCATAACAGATAGATAAGGTAGATAAATAATTTGGGGTCATCAATGTCAATACTGTATGGAATGGGCATTAACATTTTGAAGTTGGCACAGTGTGCTAGGACCCCTTTGATCTTTCGCCGCAATTTCCATTGATTTTCTTTAAATATGAAAAAAGTAATACATATTTTAAACAGAAAACTAAATTTTATTGCATTATTGATTACCGTATCCCAATATGGAGTTTTTTTCTGTGAATGATTCGGTTAGCAAATTAAACATTCTTGATTTTTGTTGCATTATTGCGTCTTCAAAATGCCCTTTCTAGGATATTTTAGTCTAAAAAAAATTTTTTTACGTAAAACGTGCCCAATTTAAAAATATATATTTTTTTTTGATTATTTAAAAATAATGTTTGGGAAAAAGAAGCATTTTTTATTTCGCATAAAAATAATATCAAAAGTCAGTGAATCTTTTCATCATCGTCAAAAAAAGTTCTTTGAAAAGAATTATTTTTGACGATGAACTTTACAAACGTCAGAAGAAGCTTTTTCTTTTTTGGAATTTGAAAAGGATTCTTTGTTTAATATAAATGAGGCATACCAAATAATAATAATTAAAGGTCTTTTATTTGAAGAAAATGGACGTCAATGCCTGGAATCTTTCTTTTTTGATTTTATATTTTCCCATGAAAAAATACTAAAAACACAATCGAGCAAAGTTTGGTCAACGAAAAAAGTAAAGATTACAGTAATGCTGTTTTGGGTTTATTAAAAATTTGAATAATTTTGCGCATGAAATTATCATATTTCAAACAATGATTATTTTGATTATGAATTTTCGGAATCTGAAATCAGCAAAAAATCTTAATTTTTAAAACACAACTACTCCCGACTTTTGTCCTTAGATCTTTGCCGCTATTGAAATGAGCATATGATTTTGGTTTACCCAGCCCGTACTTAAAACTGCTAATTTGAGAAACCCTATTAACATGTCAAGAAACATAAAAATATCTTATTTTTGTGTTTCATAACTTCGAAAAACTTTGTTTTAAATTTTTTAAAGTTACTATGGAAAATTTTATTGTTTCCATCAATCATCGAAAAACTTGTTGCACAACATAAAAATAGCATTAAATATTCTTGGATTTGAAAAATTTGGTCAAAAACAAAAATTTTGTAGGATTTAAATTTATCCTTTTTTCTTATGTTTGGATAGTTTTTGTTTAGCATGACGATACAGTATACTAATATATTTTTATTCTTTATTTTCAAAAACAACTTTCATTATTTTGTTTTTAATAAAATTTTTCTGTAAATCTATTATCCCCTTTTCCACCCACGATAATATCCATCAACACCAAAATCATATTAACCAAATAGATTTGTAATTCTATAAATAGAAAATATTTCCCAAAAATAGAAGAAGAAAATGTTATAAAAGAAGAAATAAGTGACTTTTGGGAAATAAATTTTTTATCTTTATGTCGTCACTTGAAAAGTTTTTCTCCTCCTTGAAAAAAAAAGTTGTTAGACTTGCATTTCTTACAAACTTTTTGTTCTTTATTTTTGGAGGATTCTATTTTTTGGTGCTGTTTCAAGCTTCAGAAAACTGTCAAAGAAAAAAAAGAGGAGTACTGTCATCGTCGTCGACTTCAGAATCATCGTCATTTCAGATGTCTCTTAAGACATTTTTCTTTTGCTTTCGACAGCTTCAAAAAAAGTTTTTTTTGTAATTTATTTTTATTCATTACTCAGTTTTTTAGAAAAAAACAATTCTTTTTCATCATCGAACGATGTCATTCATTCGTCGACGACAGTTTTTAGGGTGGATAGAAAAGGATTCTCATTTTCAAAGTTTCAAGTTTTCAAAAATTGAAGAAAGTGGGTGTGTCCTTAGATTGAATACTTTAAAACTTTTCTTTTTTGGCATTGAAAAAAGTTTCATATAAAAAGATAGTATTTAAAAACAGAGAATTTTATTATCTCCAAAAAAATGATTTCACCAAAAAAAATATTTGAGTTGAGTAAAATCGAGGTCTTTGCTTCTGCTGCTGCATTTGGGAAGGCAAAGAAAAAAAGCTTTCAAATTTCTTTCCCGAATTCTTTTTTTTCATTTTCATTCAAAAACTAAAATAAATTCGTGGGCTTCTGAATCCCCTTGTGAATATATATGCCTTCTTCTTGTCGTTTCTTATCGCCGCTTTTCACGTTTCTTTTCTTTTTTCAGCAAAAAAAATATGAGTACAAATTTTTGCGAAGATATTTTTTGCTTTCTTGAAACAATAAAAAAAAATAGCTGTCAATGGAGAAAAAATGGTTTTTTTGTTGAGAGTCAAAAAAATAGGGGTGAGATGATGTTTTACGGTATTTTTGTGGTAAATGTGAATTCTTTGTTAAATGTGTTTTTTATCCTCTTCTAACATTTAAACCTACAGTAACCTATGACCTCGGGTCTAATTATCTAATACTAATATATGCCAAGACAGTCATCTTCAAAAACGGTATTTTCCAGAATTTTCTCTATTTTTTTATTAAAAATCATCAACTTTTGCCAGAAACAGTTAATATAGTTTTCATACTGTAACATTTGTTAACGATTTGGTTATTCATCTTAATACATTTATTTTAATGTTTGTTTGTATGTTACTTCCTAGTTCTAATGTAAGTGGTAAAATCTAATTTTTTGTATGATTCACTAATTTAACAAACTTCATGCTAATTATTTTCTGATCTTTGCTTTTTCTTGCTTATTTAAATTTCTGACTTCTTTCAATGGGAAACTTTTTCTTCAAACTTTCTTTTGTTTTTACTGTTTCAAATTTTCCACATTTTCCAAGTTTTCAAAACCAAAGAATAAACTCGACAGAAAAAACTCTACAAAAAATTCGAATCCAAATGAGAGCGAAAAGGAATGAATTTTTTTTATGACGTCTTCTTTTTTTATAATATTCGGGGTTTGGCATTCTCTTTCTTTTTTCGTTTTCTTAAAGAATATGAAGTGAGAAAATGATAGATAGCATTTTTGCTGAAACAAAAAAAAATGATTTTGAGTTAAAAAAATAAGAAGAATCTTTTTTAGTTGAATATGAAAAAAAATTAGTTATTGTTTAAAGAAAAAAGTTTCACAGCCACGCCTTTTTTTATTATTTTTGAGTTTTGAAACATTATTTCTGAATAGATTTTAAGGACAAAAAGAAGAAAAGGGAAAATAAGTTTTCTTAAAAGATTCTGTTTAAGAAAAAATTGTATTTGTGTTTTGGTTGGAAGGAGCAAAAAATGTGGTATACGGTATCAACTTTTTGGACGACATTTTTTTTGGAAAGAGATACCCCTTTATTTTTTGTGGCATTTCTTCTAAAAAGTTGTTGAAAACTCTTTTATTTTTCGTTTTCTTTATTTTTCTTTTGCTGCTGTTTCAAGCTTCAGAAAACTGTCAAGAGAAAAAAAAGAGGAGTACTGTCATCGTCGTCGACTTCAGAATCATCGTCATTTCAGATGTCTCTCAAGACGTTTTCTTTTTCTTTCGACAGCTTCAGAAAAAAAAGTTGTTTGTAATTCACTTTTATTCATAAAATTCTTAAAATTTAATTTAAAATAAGATAAATAGTTTACTTTTTTTGCTTGAACAGGTTCAATGAAATTTAAAAAAGATTACAAAATCGAAGTAAGACTTTTTGAATCAGAATGATGCAATCAGTGCAAAACCTCATGTTTATAACGAAATTTCCATATTTTTTACTGTATTTTAAGTTTCATTTATTAATATTGCTAAAAACAGAACAGCTCCCACCACCACATGACTAACGCCAAAAACATCCTTCTTAATTATGCAAATTCCTTTCAGTTCACCTCATTTCTCTTTCATCATCAAAAATTTTTTGGCTCATCTTTAGTTTGTTTTTTTGTTTTTTTTTCTTTTTAACTCTTTTAACTCTTTAAAAATGCCCTTCTGTTACTCTGAAAATTGTAGTCATCCTCCAAATTTTATGACCAACAACAACTTTACTCTTTTTTTTTAAAAAAATGGGGGTTCCATCATCGACGATTACTTTCTTTTCCCGCTTCTAATAAAAAAAAGTACAGCATAAAAAAAGGACACGTAAAAAAGTCTGCCAAAATTTTTGAAAAAAAAGGATAAAATTTGACTATGAGAGCCGTTATTTTTTAACAAAAAAACTGAGAGAGAGAAAAAAGTGTAATAAAAATTCATTACCGGAAACATTTTTTATTATCTTTCAAAAAAATTCAGCTACTACTGGGGCAATGTTTTTGTGTCTCAAAAAATATATGGGGTCAGAGTCATTTAAAAAATGGGATGGAAGTTGTCTATACATAGTTATGCCATGGCATTCCGGCAAGTTGGAAAGGAAATGGTTTTGCTGCAGTTTTATGAGATCTTGGGATATATCGAAGCTGGACTTGCAGAGATTTTGACAGTTTTATGATGGCTTTTTTAGGATTGTTATGAGATCATTAACTTTCATGTTAAAATAGGTTACTGGAAAGTGCAGTTATATAATAATACTTTTAAAGATTTCATAAAACTCAAAAAATTTAAAATGCACGTATTCTGTATTTTTAGTTTTCTTTGAATTTTAAAAAAGATTACTGTAGTTGCTAAAAACTTAGAAAATCCTAAAAAAATTCTCACCGCGAAAACGACAGTAACAACTTTTTTACAGTAATCACTTAAAAATGTTACTATCATAAGTCAGTTTTCTTCCCCTCCTACAGTAATCCTCTTTTTTACTTTTTTCTTGAACTTTGAATTGTTTTTGAATTTACAGACATTATATAAAATAGAAAGTCCACTTTTTTAGATGATCACAAACAAAATTTTGGCACTTCTTCTTTTTTGCTGCAAAAGTTGAAACAAAAACAAAAAAGTTCTTTGAACGTTAGATATGCTTTTGTGAACATCTCCCTCTCCCTCTTTTTGGGGGTCTATCTTTTTTACTATCTGTTGTTTTTGTTGAATTTGAATTTTATATTTAACAAAAACACCAACACTAAAATTTTTTATTTGTTTTTCAACATAATGTACTTGGTTTTGGGGATTTATAGAAGGGATTCCCTTTAAAAAAATTGATGTTGAAAAAGTTGTTAAATAACCATTGGTTTTTTAGGTTCACAATCGGTAATAGGGTTACGGTAATTTTAAAACAAAAACTTTAAAAACTTTTTTAGTAATAAATTACAGTAATCTATGTAAAAGTTAATAAGGTGTCTATTTTTGGTACTCTTTTTGGTACTTAATGTTCTTAGTTCAGTTATTAAAAGTTTACTGTAGTCCCACTTTGGAACTATTTTAGGAGTCAAAATACGTTTATAATTTTTTATTTTAACCATGCTTTGACATATTTTTATGGTTTTTATTAGAATAGACACACAAGGAAGCAGATTTATAAGCAAATTTTTATAGTCTCAAAAGCTCAAAAGCCAATGCCCTCTAAAAAATGACGTCTGTATGTTGCAAAACAGTTTTATAACATTAAAAAATATTTCTTTTTAAACCACAATTTTTTAAAGCTTATTAAAATCTGAAAATTGAAAACCTTGTTAAAAGAGGTGTTTTTTATTTTTGGGTCTCATGACGAAAATAAATATATACGAATTTGTCTCGACAAGAAGACCCTGATTGTCAGGTTGGTGTTGCACAAACCTAAAAATCATGGATCCAGAAATACTTTAACCTTATTCATTATTTAAGGTTCAAACTAGAAAATAAAAGTAAGAAAAATGCCATTTACCGCCTCCTTCTTCTTCATCATTTTTAAAAGCTTTTTTTGAAATTTTTTCTTGTTGTTTTTTTTTTCAATCAAATCAAAATCTAATTTCTTTTATCTTTCTTCTTCTTCTACGTTTCTGTTTCTCTCTTTTTGCAAAGTTAAAATTTCATTTTGTTTCTCTTAAAAAAAGTTTTTGCTTCAAGTTTGAGTGAAGTGAATTAAGTGGAAAGACAAGAAGATGAGGACGGGGGAGGAGAAAAAAGGGAGAGATGATTTCAAAGTTGTTTGAAACAAATTAGAAAAATTTAAAGTTTTTTTTTCATTTTCTTTTATTTAAGTGACATTATCTTGAATGAAAGTCGTCATTGGCAAACTTGAAATGAGTTGTTGAAACTAAACGGATCTCATATATCCCGTTTGGGATATATGAAATCAAGGTCAGTTTTTGAATATTGTTTATCAATACTTTGCTTTACCAGTTTTCTGTCCGTGTGAAATTTGCATAATCGTGTAATTTTTTCATTGGATTTCATATATCCGTGTATATCTGCTCATATCCATTTATGCAAATTTTATTTTTTAGGGCAAAATCCGGTAATCACCACGATCACCGCACACAATCCACAATATACAAAAATGAATTCGCGGCGATTATCATCAATTTTTTTAACATTTTTTTTGTTATTTATTTCTTTAATTTCTGCAACAAATACGGATAATACTGTAAATGAAAATGTTCTTGCAACAGATGACGTTTCTGATGCTTCTGAAGCTGATAAAAGTAAGTAAAACTCTATTTTTGGATTCTTAGAACAAATTTTTAAAGAAAAGTTAAAGAATGATTGACACTTTTGGGATTCCGTAAAACTTCGAAAACTGTCAAGAAAGTTAGAAAATGACAAATTTGCATAAAGTTCTTTTTAAATTAAAAAATACTTTATGTGTTTTTGGCGATAAGGATGACTAAGCAGAAATGCCATGGCACTTTTAGGATGACTAAGCGAAAATGCCGTGGCATTTGATAAAATTAGTTAGCTGAAATGTCTTAAAATGACAATTC